>CM076578.1:133213262-133279468 GCA_034641835.2 Pinus albicaulis | reverse complement strand
ATAGAAAACAAAGTTTTATTGTTATGGACCTAAGCCCCTTGGGCTAAGCCTTAAACCACTTCCCCATCATACGCTTTGGGGCTGGAACCACTTGCTAATACGTTAAGGTGCTAATCGCATCGGAAAGAATCAAAGACGCAAGTCTTTGCCATACTCCAAAAACTCTGATTGCGATTAGCCTTGCTGCTTAAGACCCTCGATCATATTATTTTCATATAACCCTGAGCCCGCCTTCGACGCTTAAACCTCGTGAATATTTCATTCCCGATCCATTATAACTTGTTTATTAAAAACTTTGGTTTTCGTATGAATGAAAGGTTTTCCCCCTGTTCCATTTCCACCATCGATCACCACTGATCGAAAGGCTATCGCTCAATCGCATCGGCGTTTTTCAATTGCGCCCTTTATTTCTCCCCTCCGATTGCGATCCCTCTGATTCATTCCCCGCCATTGATCTGGCCCTCAGATCAACGACCAGCGCTCAATCGCAAGTTTCCTCCGATCGCAATCGCAAACCTTCCCGTCTGACTCCCGATTGCGATCCGTTGATTCCATCGTAGCCGTCCATCTGTTTCACGATCCGACGGCCATCGCACACCCGCTCTAATCGCAATCGGAACTTTCGATCGCACCCTCCTTCTGCGTATTGCGATTGCAATCCCCCGATTCAATCTGAGTCGTCTGGCCCCTGCTAATCCAACGGTCCTTATTCCCTCCGATCACAAGTCTTGCCCCCGTTTCGAAAACCCTCCGATTCACCTTCCGCCGTCGATCTGATCTGCAGATCAAAGGCCAACGCTCAATCGCATTGGAAATTTACATCGCATGCACTTTCCTGCCACCCCCGATTGAGATCCTCCGATTAGATCTGGACCGTCCACGTGTCCAGATCGGACGGTCCGGAAATCACCCCGCCTTATCTCTTCTCCCGCTCTTCTTTTGTCCTTTTTTCCTTTCTACGCAGATCTCCACCGTTGGTTGCCTCTATCCAATGGCTACGCTCCTCCCCCGCCATCTGAAGTAGTTTAAACCAAAATTCGCAGGATTTCTTAACTGTTTCGTGTTTTGTGCAGGTTTTTTAAAATGGTTTTCTATTGTATCGCGAAGAACTGCCGAGGGCTGGGAATGACGATTCTCATGCCCTCATTTCATTAAAGAGAAGCCATCCACGAGGCTCCATTCCATGTTTCGTCAGTACTCTATGAGTATTGATGCCATAAAGCCCGGTGCGGGTCTGCACATCGAAAAGACACTGTTTTAATTCAAACACAGTTGAAGGGTATGAGTTTTGAAGACAAAGCACATCAGATGAAGATCGAAGACAGTTTTTATGGGAATTATGGCTAAGACAGTTATCAAAAGCCTAATCCCCAATCTAAAACACAGTTTAAAAGAAAACCTAAAGTGTTTTATCAGACAGAAAGCCTCCACCACCACATCTGAGGCAAATTGATTCCTCAGCTACCACCGAGCCACCTGTTGCCTCAAACCTTTCAAACAGAGGCCAAAGTTATTGAAGAAGATCATATTTCACCTCAGAGCAGTCAGGGAGTTACTTCTGCAAGGTAACCAATGCAAAAATATCTGCAGAGTTACTCTACACAGCGTACAGAGCCTTAAAGTCAAATAAAGCTCTCATCGAGCTTTGATATTTATTGTAAAACAGTTAATACTAAGATCCACCTGTAAAATTCTCCATCGAGCCCCTCAGAAGGCCGAGGAGTCATCACTCTCTATTAATTGTCTTTGAGATCTTTTTATCAGACCTCACCTCCTCATCCTTCTATAAATACTTCAGTAGAAGATGAGTGAAGGGTTGGATTAGTTGGTTGTCAATATAATTGCTAAAGCATTCTATGTAACTGAGCTGAAAACTATTGATTGTAAATAGTGGTTTCATCGGCTCTTGGAGCTCTTCTTGTAGCAGATAGGTTAGGTTGTGAAGAGAGATGGATTAAAACATTGGATCTGAAGATTGTAGCTAGTTTGAAGCATCAATACAAGCTGATTTATGGGATCCTGGTCTATGCTGATGGTGATGTTATTCTCACTGTAACTTGTATTTTGTTTCTGTTTTCAATTTGTTTCATTTTCCACTGTAAAGAACAGTTTAAACAGGGTTAGGACCTACTATATATCAGTAACCTTCTCTGGCTGAGAAATCTTTATTTAAATTTTTTCTTTCTGCTGTGTTATTTGAGAATGATTTAATTCAGTATAAGTACATGGATGCTGGCATTCCCTCATCCTTTTGTCACTGCTGGATGTTATTTTTAAATGTTACTTTCAATATATGTTGTGCGAGGATGAATTGAGGAAATCAAGGTCAGCCCTGAGTCCCTTTCCTGTTTGCTCAACTATTTGATTATTTCCCTTAGGATGTGTTAAAAGCTGACTAGTTTCAAAGTACTTATCAGATCTTAGGCTATTCTGTGTTATCTCTGTGATTGTCTTGGAAGTAACTAAGTAAAGAAGAGCTAGGAGAGGATTATGGTGAGCCCAGCCCGCTAGTTTCTACTCCAAAAGTTGCCTTCAAGTTTCCCTTTGTTTTTATATGTATTCTATTGGAAGTGTATCAAAGGCTGGATAGTTTCAAATTACTTACCAGATCCTAGTTTGCTTCTATGTTTTTCTTAAGTGCCTGGTCAAAGGCTGGCTAGTTTCAAAGTACTTACCAGATCCTGGGCTGCTCTTTGTTCTGCATCTGTCATTCCCCTTTCTTATTGTATCACTCCATTCCATAAATCAAACTTTAAAGAGATCCTTAGGCATAGATGACTTGCCCCATAGATCACTCTTGAACCTGAATGTTTCAATTAAATCCTCTTATGACTCCATAGCCCAATGGATTGAAAACTTGCCATCATCTTTCTTCTTGATCGAAGCTTACTCTTTTGCTTGCAACTTCTCACCTTTGAACCTATTTGCATATAGATTTTCCTGCCTCAGATAGCAACTATGTTCAACCATCCTAAAAGACCAAACAAAATCCTTGGACCTCATAACTAACCTAATATCATTACCCTAAGCTTTCAAAGACAATATCCATCTTTGTACATATTGGAGAGATCCCTCTCCGGATTCAGGAGGGCTAGATCCTAGAATCCCAAAGTTGGTTGAAATGATGTTAACTCTATGATCGGACTTTGCCAATCTTGCTTATTACAGAGACCTAACATTTCTGGCGACTCCGCTGGGGACTGAGCGTTTTTAATATTTTTTAGAGGCCTCAGAAAACCCTTTATTCAAGAACACCTTGAGAGTAAAAAGCATCCTTTTCAAGCACTACCAAGAAATGGTAATCATGATGGAACTTGTTTGAATCAGTGAAAAACTAGGTCAACCCTAGGATTCTTTAAGTTTTTATCTAACCTTGGAAAGTAAGCTAGCTTAGCCATAAGGATTGATTGTCTTTGTTTCATAACCATAGCTAAGTTTTGAGGAAAATTTACGACATTCTTCTAAACCACAAATAAAAACAATTCAGAAAAACCTAAAAATATTTCAGATTGGAATTAAATAAACATGGTGGTGGACCATAAGACCTTTTACCTCTGAAAGGAGATAAAAATTTCCACTTGGCGACTCCACAATCCTTAAATAGATGTTAAGACTCCACTGGGAAGAACCCTAATCATCATAGTATCATTCAAATTCAGTTAGAGGACTGTAGGATTAAAATTGTGAAAACAGATTAGTTAACCTCTCCAAGATTGTCATATCTGGTTAAACTTTTCTTGTTTATTTGGGTCTAAACAAAATAGCATAGTGGCTTCTAAAAAGATTCACACTAGAGCCCATCCAGACCCTAACCCACCTGAGATAGTTGATAATCCAGAAAGTATCCTTTGGAAGTCTCCTAAGGTTAAATTATTAACTGTTTTCAGATCACCCTTGAGAGCTAATTCAGTCCCTGAAAATCTTTCAACTCTGCAACAATCACAAGCTGACTTAGTGAACCCATTTAAGACTAGGTCATTTGATGATATAATCCAGTTAGACTCTGAATCTTCACTTTCATCTCCTGAAACAAGTGAACATCCTGGTAGCAGAGAAACAACACCTCCTGATTTACATTTCCTTCGCAATCTAGGTGTCTCTCATCCAAGATCATCTCAACAGTCTACTCCTGGTCCATCCACTTCTACTCACCCTACATCCACTGTTCAAACCACTACACCTCAGCCCACTTTCCCTTCTGTAAATCCACCTCCACCGCCTGCCATGGCTACATGGTATGCTCCCCTAGTTCTTCCTGCACCATTAGTCAATCTTCCAAAGGACCATCAGTCCAAAATTCCATTGTATGATGCTTGCAATACTATAACAGCATCTCAACATGTGGACAAGATGAATGACTACTTTGACAGAAATGAAATTGATGATGAGTCTGTCAAGCTTAGACTATTTGCTCAAATTTTGGGGGGAGAAGCAAGAAAATGGTTTAAAGGTGTAGCCCCCCACAGTATTAATGATCTCCAAGGCTTCCATCAAACATTCTTAAACAAACGGGAAGTAAGAAAGAATCCTCTCCAAGTCCTTGCCAACTATAACAATCTCCATAGGAACCCTGGGGAAAGTGTACAAGCTTATTGTACCAGATTTAACAGTGTGTATAATGCACTCTCCCCTGAACTGAAACCTCCTCAGGGCTCAGCTTTGAACAAATTTCCTGAAGGGTTTGATCCTGACATGACATATTCACTCAGAGAAAGAGTCTTTGCAACCCTGGAAGATATGCAAAGAGGTGCCCTTTCTGTGGAAGTAAACTTAATGGAGAAGAGAGCAAGGATGAAAGCTGAAAAGAGAGTATCCTTTAGAGAGGAATCCACCCCTTCTACTTCAAGCTCGAAGATGGAAAGAATGATGGAAGAAATGATGAAGAAAATGAGCATCCTGGAGAGAGCACAAGCAAGTATAAATCAAAACACTCCTCAAAACAGAAACCAAAGCCAGAATTAGAATATTAGAAGAAATCAGCCTCCAAATAGACCCCGGGAAGATGATCAACACATCACTCCTCCCTTTCATCAAAACTTTTTAAGTGAGGTTGAGAAAACAGAACAAATAATAGAGGAGGATGATATAAACTTATTTGGGGTAGATGATGATAGCTTAGAAATTCATTATGATAAAAAACAAGGCCTTTACACACCTTACGATGATAAAAGAGATGATAATGAAAATTATTATCAAAACATGGAAAACGCTGTCATAGAACCTTCAAAGGAATATGAACTTAGAAGCAAATCTAATCAACAAATCCCCAACAATAAAACCTCTGACAAACCTTCTCAAAACAGCACTGCAACCCAGTCGAAGACAATCAAACAAAAAGAAAAAACAATGGCTGTTAATTCTGGTAGTGGTAAAGAGAAAGACACTCAGAATATTGAAAAGCGGAGTGCAAACATTAGCAGTACTAACACCCCGGCTAGTACTCCTGGTAAAACAACTTTTCCAACTGTAGATAAAACAAATCAGCAAGCTGTTATTGCTGATAAAGTGGCAGTAAACAAGGCTTAAATCAATGCTTTAAAGAGTCAAAACCTTTTTAGCCTGGAACAAGAAATTTCAAAGATCAAAATTTCTATTCCTTTGACTGAGTTAGCTGCCCAACATGTATATAGGTCCAAAATTTTGAAAGCTTTGAACTTAGAAGATAATGAAGATTCACTCAATCTTAATAATGACCAACCAGAGCTTATTTTTGGTCCAAAGATTGAAGGAAAGTTTCAAGAAGGTCATGTCCCTCCCTTTTACGTAAGCTTAAACATTCATGATAAAATTCTACACAATGCTATGCATGACTCAGGCACTTCCCATAATTTAATGCCAAAAGATGTAATGGAAATCCTGGGTATTGAAATTACCAGACCTTACAAAGACTTGTACTCCTTTGACTCAAGCAGAGTTAAATGTCTAAGATTGATAAAAGATCTCTGTGTTAACTTAGCCCAGATTCTAGCCAAATGTTTGGTCATGGATGTTGTTGTGGCTGATGTAACCCCAAAGTATGGAATGCTTTTATCAAGATCTTGGGGGGCTAAGTTACAGGGAACTATGAAAATGGACATGACCTATGCGACTATCCCTGTTTTTAATCAGACTAGAAGACTTTACAGGGAAACCCACATGCAGTACACAGTGACAAGTCAAGACCAACCTCAAAACTTTCCTTTGTATGCTGTAAGCACGAGCCTTGATTCTTTTATCATGTTTAATGATGAAAAACTTATAGAACAAATCATTTCAATAGAATCAATGGCTGAAACGGAGGAAGAGGAACACAACGCTGAACTACCGAAACAGTCTATTGTGTCTAAAAATCCTAGCAAACTAAACACAGGTCTTGAACTGCAAGTCATCAATCCATTAAACTTAAAACTTGACAGTCAAGAAGATGATCCTCAACCCGATGAAAAACTTGAGGAATCAAATTATATAAAGGAGATACACCAAAATAATAAAACTGAAAATGTTCCTCTCTGGACTATGTATTTTGATGGGTCATGCACCAGAACGAATGCTAGTGTAGGTGTCTGGATCACTAACACTGAAAACAATCATACAAAATGTATTTCATGTAAATTAAACTTTCAGTGTTCCAACAACATAACGGAGTACGAATCCCTGCTCTTAGGCTTACATTTACTGAAAAAGTTAGGTGCCAAGAGAATCAATGTATATGGCGATTCCGAATTAATCATTAGGCAAGTTAATGGGGAGTATAATGCAAATCACCCCAGACTTAGGGCCTACAGAAATGATGTCATGGATCTTTTGAAAACATTTGAGGAGTCCAACCTGACTTTTGTCATGAGGAAAAGAAATATTGCAGCCCACAATTTAGCCTTTGCTGCTAGAACCTGCCCAATACTATATGATGACACGTCTCAGATAAAATTCAGACCAGCTGTCCCGAATAACAAGAAATATTGGCAGGTGTTTGATGGAGATAAACAAATAGAAGATTTCATGAAATTCAGAAATGAATTTGAACTCCAGAGTTCAGATTCAGATTATGATACAGATTGCATTGAAGAAAATTTTCTTGGTGAAGAAGAACCGTCTCCTGAGCTTATAGACATTAACCTTCAAACTAGCAAACTTACAAACCAAACAGAATGGAGTGCAAAATCTGAAACAGAGGAATTGGAAACTCTGCATTCTAAGGATGATAGTTTGCCCAAGGGTTTGGCCCCTCTAGAAGAATTGTTTGATTTTAACGATGTGGCCAATAAACCAAAACTGGAACCTGTAGAGACTGAAGTAGAGGAGTGCAATATAGGCAGTGAGGAAAAACCGAAAATGATCAAACTGTCCAAAACTTTGCCAGCTCACATTAAACTCAAATACATAGAGCTATTCAAAGAGTTTTCTGATGTTTTTGCGTGGATTTATGAAGATCTTAAATCCTATGACACTAAAATAATACATCACAAAATTCCTCTTAAAGAGAACCAAAAACCATTCAAACAGAAACTGCGCAGAATAAACCCTGTCCAGTTCCCATTGGTTAAGAAGGAAATCATGAAGATGCACGATGCTGGTATTATTGTCCCTATTAGATATTTTGAGTGGGTATCTAATCTGGTGTCAGTTAGGAAGAAGACTGGAGAAATCAGGCTTTGTATAGACTTCAGAAATTTAAACAAAGCTTCATTGAAAGACAACTACCCTTTACCCAAGATGGATCATATTTTGCAAAGGGTGGTGGGGTCTAAAATAATTTCTTTGCTAGATGGCTATTCAGGGTATAACCAAGTCTTAGTCCACCCTGATGATCAATTAAAGACAGTGTTTACTACACCATGGGGCACTTTCATGTATGTGAAAATGCCTTTTGGTCTAATGAATGCTGGAGCAACCTTTCAGAGAGCCATGGACATAGCATTCTCGGAAGAATTGGGCTTCTTCATCATTATATACCTTGATGATGTCACTGTGTTTTCAAAAACAGATGAAGAACACTTAGAGCATTTGAGGAAAGTTTTCGAGAAGTGCAGAAAGTTTGGGATATCTTTGAACCCTAAGAAGACTTTATTTGGTCTCCAAGAAGGTAAACTTCTTGGGCACATTATTTCTGAGGAGGGTATTAAGATTGATCCCATGAGGATTGAGGCCATATTGCAAATCTCTCATCCTCGAAACATCAAAGAGTTGCAGTCTTTCATTGGAAAGATAAACTTTTTGAGAAGGTTCATCCCTAACCTAGCTGAGCTCCTTAGGAATATCACAAACATGTTGAAGAAGGAGCAAGGGATAAAATGGACCTTGGAAGCAAAGACATCCTTTGAGCTGGTGAAACAAGTGTTAACCAAAACACCGGTTCTCATAAGTCCTGATTTTTCAAAATATTTTTATATCTTCTCATTTGCATCAGAACATACCATAGCTGCTGTCCTTCTACAGAAAAATCCACAAGGACAAGAGCAGCCTATTGCATTCTTTAGCAAGGCATTGAGGGATGCCCCTTTGAAGTATAACATCATGGAAAAGCAAGCTTTTGCTTTGGTAAAAGCTCTAAAAGACTTCAGAGTATACATCCTTCACTCACACATCATTGCCTTTGTCCCAAATTCAGTTGTTAAGGATATTCTAACACAGGACCCAGACGGTAAGAGAGGTAAGTGGATTGCTGTAATTCTTGAATATGATTTAGAGATTAAACCCACTAAGCTCATCAAAGGCCAAGGCCTAGCTAGATTAATGGCTGAATCAAATTGTGAAGTTCTCGATATTAATATGTTCAATGCTTTAGATAACCAAGAAGAATTCTCAACTCCTGTTGTTGAAGATCATTTTATGAATTCTCCTTGGTACGCTGATATTGTTTATGTTTTGCTTAATCTGAATACACCTCCTGGTTTATCCAAAACAAAGGCAAGATTCCTAAAGTTAAAAGTTGTAAACTATTGCATTATTGATAAATGTCTTTATTGGAAAAATGCAAGTGGTATATTGCTTAAATGTTTGCCTGAGTTTGATGCAGAAAAGATTAAGCAGGAATTCCATGAAGGAGAGTGTGGAGGCCATTTGTACTGGAAGTCAACAACCAACAAGATTTTGAGGGTTGGTTTCTATTGACCCACTCTTTTTCCTGATGTACACAAAATGACAACTACTTGCCATAAATGCCAATTGTTTGAGGGCAAGAGAAAATTGTTACCCCTTCCTCTACATCCAATTACTGTTGAAGTCCCTTTTCAACAATGGGGACTTGACGTCATAGGAGAAATCCATCCACCTTCCTTTGCCCAGCACAGGTGGATTCTTTCCGCCACAGACTATTTTACTAAGTGGATAGAAGCCGTTCCTAGTAGGTAGGCCAATGATTCAGTCATCATAAAGTTCATAGAAACCAAAATCCTTTCCAGATTTGGCTTTCCTACCAAGATCATCACAGATAATGCAGCAGCATTTGGATCAAAGAAAATGGCTGAATTCTATCACAAGTATTAGATAACATTGGGACACTCCATAGCCTATTACCCTCAAGGTAATGGACTTGCAGAGTCTTCCAACAAAATCTTAGTGAACATAATAAAGAAACTGTTGGAGGACAACAAGAAGCCTTGGCACACAAAGCTGATCCATGCACTCTGGGCTGACAGATTAACATTGAAGAAATCGATTGGTATGTCACCTTTCCAGCTTGTGTATGGTACAGATGCAATTTTTCCTAACAGCCTTGGTGTACCAGTTATGAAGTTAATTCAAGATTTGCAGACTGAAGAGAATGACATAATCAGAAGGATAAATCAGACCATTCATCTTCAGCAAACTAGAGAGGAAGTGTATAACAAAGAATTTCAGAAGCAAGACAATATCAAGAAGAGATTTGATAGAAGAACAAAGGCCAGCAATTTCAAGATTGGGGACAAAGTTTTAAAGTGGGACTCAAAGAGTGAAGACAAGGGAAAGCATGGTAAATTTGACAATCTATGGCTTGGCCCTTACTCCATTCATTCAGTCACTGGAAACAATGCATTCTTCTTACAAGAGCTGAATGGAACATAATTGTTTGGGGGTCCTGTCAATGGCAGGATGCTTAAGCATTACCTTTCTTAAATCATTTTTATGTTCTGAATCCTTTTTATTTTTCTTTTCCCATTGTGAATGTTTCATCCTCCATTGCATTCAAAGTTATGAAAAATCAAAAAATACAAAAACAAAGAAAGAAAGAAAAGAGGGTGGAAATGAAAACAAGAAAGGCAAGGCCCCATGCCAAAAAGAGAAGTAAATCTGAAAGTGTGCAAGCTCAAATGCCACTCCTTAAAACACACTTCTAATTAGTCAAACTGTTTAATCTTGACTAATTAGCTTTCAATTTTCTGCTGATAGGGTAGCGAAATTGATTTGCCAAACTATTTAATCTTGGCTTATCAGTAGATAGATTAGGATAGAAATTAAGGTTCAAACAAACTCAAAATCTGAACCAAAGTTTCCAAAGAGAGATGACTCAAAACTGTTTTATTTTCTGAGTCATAAAAGAGAAAAACTGGTTCTAATTTGCCCAAAATCTGAATCAGATATCAAGGAAGAGATAGCTCACAGAAAAAAGAAAAATCAGAGCTATGAAAAGAAGAGAGAAGGCCATAATAAGAAGCTTTCAGATCTTAAGCCTTCAATTTTTAATGTTCAATTTCTGCAAATAATAATCTATGTGCAGCTTGTTTTTATGCCATAGATCACAGCAAGTCAAACAGCTTAATCTTGACTTGACTGTTTTTAAATTTTTGTTGGAGAATTTAGAGAATGAAAGTTTGTTGGACTGTTTAATCCCAACAGATAGTAGACTAGGTAGAGAAATATATGAGCTCAACTGTTTAATCTGAGTTCAGGTAGAAATAAGGAGTAGAAATAGATTAGATTTCCCGTTTTCAAAAGAATAAAAATTTGTGAATAGAGTTTGCCAATCTAAGTGCACTCTGACGAAGAAAAAATGTTAGATCAGTAGGATTGGGTAGGTAGAAGCTGTATTGATGATTTTCATTTTTCTTTCATAACTGATATCATTTGTCAAAGAAAAGCAAGAGCAATCCAATGGATCAGGCACAAATCAGCCTCCCAGAAATCAAGTCTGAATTCTTGATGCCTTCAAGAAGGCACCATCCCCAAGTGGAGCCACTGTTAGCCATCTATAATATTTTGTTATACCAAAAGGTGGCTAAATCCTTTTGAGCCTCCAAGGAACAAATTTTATCACTAAAAATTGTTGGCTCTTGAAGACTCCTTGTAGGCCTCATGCCTCTGTCTAAAATCCTCATTTGCTGTCCCATTTTATACTCAGAAAATTCTGTTGATTTCATGTAAGAAACTGCTGAAGACCATCATTTTCCCTCTTCTCAAACCTTTCATCTGCTCCCCTTTTTCTCCATCAAAACCACCTACTTTTCATAATTTTTTCTTTTCATTTATGAGAAATTCCCCTTTCCATAGTTAAAAACTCACTATTTAACTATTTTGGAACCCCCATTTCCATTAAAAAACCATGAAAAATGTCATAGAAAACAAAGTTTTATTTTTATGGACCTAAGCCCCTTGGGCTAAGCCTTAAACCACTTCCCCATCATACGCTTTGGGGCTGGAACCACTTGCTAATACGTTAAGGTGCTAATCGCATCGAAAATAATCAAAGACGCAAGTCTTTGCCATACTCCAAAAACTCCGATTGTGATTAGCCTTGCTGCTTAAGACCCCCGATCATATTATTTTCATGTAACCCTGAGCCCGCCTTCGGCGCTTAAACCTCGTGAATATTTCATTCCTGATCCATTATAACTTGTTTATTAAAAACTTTGGTTTTCGTATGAATGAAAGTTTTTCCCCCTGTTCCATTTCCACCATCGATCACCGCTGATCGAAAGGCTATCGCTCAATCGCATCGGCGTTTTTCAATCGCGCCCTTTATTTCTCCCCTCCGATTGTGATCCCTCCGATTCATTCCCCGCCGTTGATCTGGCCCTCAGATCAATGGCCAACGCTCAATCGCAAGTTTCCTCCGATCTCGATCGCAAACCTTCCCGTCCGACTCTTGATTGCGATCCGCCGATTCCATCGTAGCCGTCCATCTGTTTCACGATCCGACGGCCATCGCACACCCGCTCTAATCGCAATCGGAACTTTCGATCGCACCCTCCTTCTGCGTATTGCGATTGCGATCCCCTGATTCAATCTGAGTCGTCCGTCCCGTGCTGATCCAACGGTCCTTATTCCCTCTGATCACAAGTCTTTCCCTCGTTTCGAAAACCCTCCGATTCACCTTCCGCCGTCGATCTAATCTGTAGATCAATGGCCAGCGCTCAATCGCATTGGAAATTTACATCGCATGCACTTGCCTGCCACCCCCGATTGAGATCCTCCGATTAGATCTGGACCGTCCGCGTGTCCAGATCGGACGGTCCGGAAATCACCCCGCCTTATCTCTTCTCCTGCTCTTCTTTTGTCCTTTTTGCCTTTCTACGCAGATCTCCACCGTTGGTTGCCTCTATCCAACGGCTATGCTCCTCCCCCGCCATCTGAAGCAGTTTAAACCAAAATTCGCAGTATTTCTTAATTGTTTCATGTTTTGTGCATGTTTTTTAAAATGGTTTTGTATTGTATCGCGAAGAACTGCCGAGGGCTGGGAATGACGATTCTCATGCCCTCGTTTCATTAAAGAGAAGCCATCCACGAGGCTCCATTCCATGTTTCGTCAGTACTCTATGAGTATTGATGCCGTAAAGCCCGGTGCGGGTCTGCACATCGACAAGACACTGTTTTAATTCAAACACAGTTGAAGGGTATCAGTTTTGAAGACAAAGCACATCAAATGAAGATCGAAGACAGTTTTTACGGGAATTACGGCTAAGACAGTTATCAAAAGCCTAATCCCCAATCTAAAACACAGTTTAAAAGAAAACCTAAAGTGTTTTATCAGACAGAAAGCCTCCACCACCACATCTGAGGCAAATTGATTCCTCAGCTACCACCGAGCCACCTGTTGCCTCAAACCTTTCAAACAGAGGCCAAAGTTATTGAAGAAGATCATATTTCACCTCAGAGCAGCCAGGGAGTTACTTCTGCAAGGTAATCAATGCAAAAATATCTGCAAAGTTACTCTACATAGCGTACAGAGCCTCAAAGTCAAATAAAGCTCTCACCGAGCTTTGATATTTATTGTAAAATAGTTAATACTGAGATCCACCTGTAAAATTCTCCATCGAGCCCCTCAGAAGGCCGAGGAGTCATCACTCTCTATTAATTGTCTTTGAGATCTTTTTATCAGACCTCACCTCCTCATCCTTCTATAAATACTTCAGTAGAATATGAGTGAAGGGTTGGATTAGTTGGTTGTCAATATAATTGCTGAAGCATTCTATGTAACTGAACTAAAAACTCTTGATTGTAAATAGTTGTTTCATCGGCTCTTGGAGCTCTGCTTGTAGCAGATAGGTTAGGTTGTGAAGAGAGATGGATTAAAACATTAGATCTGAAGATTGTAACCGGTTTGAAGCATCAATACAAGCTAATTTATGGGATCCTGGTCTATGCTGATGGTGATGTTATTCTCACTGTAACTTGTATTTTGTTTTTGTTTTCAATTTGTTTCATTTTCCACTGTAAAGAACAGTTTAAACAGGGTTAGGACCTATTGTATATCAGTAACCTTCTCTGGCTGAGAAATCTTTATTTAAATGTTTTCTTTCTGATGTGTTATTTGAGAATGATTTAATTCAGTCTAAGTACATGGATGCTGGCGTTCCCTCATCCTTTTGTCACTGCTGGATGTTATTTTTAAATGTTACTTTCAATATATGTTGTGCGAGGATGAATTGAGGAAATCAAGGTCAGCCCTGAGTCCCTTTCCTGTTTGCTCAAATATTTGATTGTTTCCCTTAGGATGTGTTAAAAGCTGACTAGTTTCAAAGTACTTATTAGATCTTAGGCTATTCTGTGTTATCTCTGTGATTTTCTTGGAAGTAACTAAGTAAAGAAGAGCTAGGAGAGGATTATGGTGAGCCCAGCCCTCTAGTTTCTACTCCAAAAGTTGCCTTCAAGTTTCCCTTTGTTTTTATATGTATTCTATTGGAAGTGTATCAAAGGCTGGATAGTTTAAAACTACTTACCAGATCCTAGTTTGCTTCTATGTTTTTCTTAAGTGCCTGGTCAAAGGCTGGCTAGTTTCAAAGTACTTCCCAGATCCCGGGCTGCTCTTTTTTCTGCATCTGTCATTCCCCTTTCTTATTGTATCACTCCATTCCATAAATCAAAATTTCAAGAGATCCTTAGGCATAGATGACTTGCCCCGTAGATCACTCTTGAACCTGAATGTTTCAATTAAATCCTCTTATGACTCCATAGCCCAATGGATTGAAAACTTGCCATCATCTTTCTTCTTGATCGAAGCTTACTCTTTTGCTTGCAACTTCTCACCTTTGAACCTATTTGCATATAGATTTTCCTGCCTCAGACAGCAACTATGTTCAACCATCCGAAAAGGCCAAACAAAATCCTTGGACCTCATAACTAGCCTAATATCATTACCCTAAGCTTTCAAAGACAATATCCATCTTTGTACAGATTGGAGAGATCCCTCTCTGGATTCAGGAGGGCTAGATCCTAGAATCCAAAAGTTGGTTGAAATGATGTTAACTCTGTGATCGGACTTTGCCAATCTTGCTTATTACAGAGACCTAACACAATGCACCAATAATACCACTGAGTACGAAGCACTTATCCTAGGGCTCAAGAAAGCAATCGATCTCAAAGTTAGTTGCGTGAAGGTAATCGGCGATTTTGAAATCATCACCTGGCAGGTACGTAACACCATCCACTGTCTATCTCCGCATTTAAAGGGATATCATCAAGAGGTATGGTGTTTGATTTCTACTTTCCATGCTTTTGATATTAATTTAGTACTTAGGGTGCATAACACGACTCATTAGGGGAATTTTGAGGTCTAAAATGGACCTCCTAAGAAAAATGTACAACCAAAATAAACTTTATAAGAACCAATAGGATTCAAGATGATGATGTTGTTGATCAGCGGTTGTGATTGATGTCAACCCAAGCAGCACTAGGGGATAACCCAATATTGCATGGGAATTTTTACCTACCAAATTAATATATTATGGGTCAATAATGCTTTTGATGGTTTCTACTTATCGATATTTTTCCGTTGATATATGGCACGACATGTAATTCTTCACGGTTTGAGAGATATTCATGTTTGAAGTTTGTACCCCTAGTTAGTGGGCTAAAACCCCATGCGGTTGGGGCATGGGTCATTGAAAATTCATAATTAATATTTTTTAAGCTCCTAAAATCCCTCCCACGTTCACTTGTTGAAGCCCCCCTCAACCTAAGAATTTATATAAATTGAGATCCTCATTTCCTCCTTATGCAAGGGATTTTGCTATCTTAAACAGGTCATCGTGGAATTTGCGCTCTAAATTTTTTCTACGAAGGTTCAGAAGCTGAAATTTTTATGGGGTGAAGCTGAAACCTAAGGAAGCCGCTGTAAAAATTTCAGATAAAGGTGCGCAATATTTTTGGAGATATGATCTGTGGAAGTCAGGGTTTTTGCAGGCTCTTGAAATTCATCTCAAAGAAGTGACCTTGGTAAATTCGTCATAACTCTCTCTCTGAGTATCAGATTGGAATTCTGTAAAAAGTGGCAGATATTTCATAGTATATAATTTTCTCTCTATCAATTTTAGATCCAAATGAAGCAACAGTGACACGTGGCATGCCGTACAAGTGCGCTCTACTGAAATAGTCCATAATTAGGGCATTGTGAGAGATTGGGTATAACTAACTCTTGAAGAATCCAAATTGGGTCAGACCTATGGCATTGGAAATATGACTCAGAGGACTACTACAAGACCAAAAATCAGATATTGAGGATCTGAAATAACAGATATACACAAGATTAAATATTGAGCTCCTACAAGGCAAGAAAAAGCTATATCATGTGTTGTCAAGGGTCGCAAAGGACCATACTTTCTATGGCAGCAAAGCAAAGCAAGGTGCAGCAGAGGGTAGCATGACAAGAACAACAACCAAGGTGCATAACAGCAGCAAGAAGTTCATCATATGAAGTCTTCAAGTGGGCAGCACTGCATATAATCATTGTACTTAGTCATTGTAAATACATTATTATACAAATTGTACTAGTGTCTATCTGCCAAGGGTTGAAGAGGCAGTGTTGGGAGGTCTAGGATCATGATTATGTGGTTGTGTCAAATTTGGGGTTATGGTCTAGCATATCTTCTTCTTCTACATCATTCTATATTATTTTAAAGTGGACCATTGTCCCTGGTACGGGAGTCGATTCTTCTTTTATTATTCTATAGGGTGGTAGGGTGGTGCTAGGGCGAGTTGTAGCTCATTGGGTGTTGGGGCATCCGTTCAGTTAACTACTGAAGAATCTCAGGCATTGGAGTGTCCATCCAGTGGGAGTTGGAGAAGAATGCTTTTCTAGATTCTAGGAAGTTGGAGCTTTATTTTCAATTAGAGTTGAATATTAAAGAATTATTAGAAAAGAATTAGGTGGTTTTTGTCCCGAAGTGGTTTTCCACCTTAAAAATTGTGTGCATTTGTGTTCCTCTTGTTTGCTGCTATCATTTTACAAACACTGATAATAATTGAATATTAACTAATGCTCTAATTGAAAGGAATACTAATTCACCCCCCCTCTCAGTATTTCCAACAATTGGTATTAGATATTGGTTCCTTCAATAGCAGTTTAATAGTTGGAAGGAGGTCATGGAGCATACCAAGAATGATGTACCTCTATTCAATGAAAATAATTATGCACTCTGGAAAGGAAGAATGGAGGTCTATCTCTTGGTGCAAGGTTACGAAGTATGGGACACTATTCAAAATGGATTTACATCAACTACGGATGAACAAGGTAAGAAGAATTTGGTAAATGATGCAAAAGCAAAGAATATTATTATCAGTGGACTTATTGAATCTTCGTATCATAAGGTGTTGGGTTGTAAAATAGCCAAAAATGTATGGGACAAGCTTGAGAATATATATGCAGGTGACTCAAATGTCAAAGAAGCAAAGCTTCAAATCTATAGAGAAAAATTTGAGCAACTCAGAATGAAAGAAGATTGCAACATTGATGCATACTTCCAATACGTTGATGAAATAACCAATACTCTAGAAGGATTGGGAGAGCCAGTTGACGAGAAAACTATTATACGAAAGATTCTTAGAACGTTACCAGGGAGATTCAACCCAAAGGTATCAGTCTTAGAATACAGTGCAAATCTGGACAAACTAAGCAAAGAGGAATTACATGGAATTCTCATAGCATATGAAATGAGACTTGATGAAGAAGAGGCTACTTCGTATCTATAAATTGCGTTTGTTTCATCTAAGAAAACCAATAAGGATAAACAACCTTCAATTGAAAAGACATGCACCTGCAAGTGTGAAGAAAAAGGAGATGATGTAGAAGGTCTTTCAGATGAAGAATATGCTTACTTCACGAGAAAACTAAAAATTGGTAAGGGAAAATTCAAAGGTAAACTTCCATTGATATGTTTCAGCTATAATGAGGTTGGGAATTTTGTAGAAAAATATCCAAAGAGAAGTAATGGAAACTCAAAAGGAAATAAAGTCTTTAAGAAATTCAACAAGCAAGGATCCAAAAGGAACTTTCTCTCTAAAGAAGATAGCTCATCATCTGATGAAGACAATGACAGTGAAGAAGAAGCCAATGAGAGAGTATTTTTTATGGTCAAGCACAATAAACAAGAGGTATCAAACAACGAAGAAGAAGGATGGACCATAGAATAATTTTATGAGGAAGCAATCAAGCTTATAAAAGATCTCAAGGTGGAGAAGATCCGTTCCAATACTCTTGAAGAACAAGTTCAAGGTCTAAAAATTGAAGTTGAATAACACAAATGCATTGAAGAGTCATTTCAAAAGAAGTTGGAAGAAAGAAACCAAGAAAGGGAAGAATTAGAAGCCGAAGTAGTCTTGCTGCGTGAGGAAGTGAAGAAAGGAAAAACTATCCAAAACTATGCCAACAACTCAAGGGAATTGGAATAACTCATCAAAAATAAATGATCTTACAACGATAAAACTAACATCGGTTACAAAGAAGAAGAAGAAGGACCTTATACAACAAAATACAATGAACCTATGAGATCTGACACGCATGTAGACTTCATTGGACAAGATTTGCAAGAACAACCTTGGAAGACAATTCCTCGACAAAAATTTCCATGCAAGTACCAACATATTTTTATGGCTACTGTTATTCATGTGGAAAATTTGGTCATAAAGCTATAGAATGTCGCATGTACCCTATGAACGAATACAATTCCAGGAGATCTATCAAATATGAACCTCCTAGGGCTCAGCGAAACATCAATATATTTGAAAATTTAAGAAATAATATTGAATGTTACAAATGTCGAAACTTTGGACACATAGCCAAAGATTGCAGACTTGAAAATCCTCCAGAAGAATCTTCGAAGCCACAGAATGAACGAAAATGGAAGAAGAAGAAGAATGATAATTGTGCTCTCGCTTTCAAGGCTCAAACGAACAAAGATGTGTGGTATGTTGATAGTGGTTGCTCAATGCATATGACTGGAGATAGAAATAAATTTGTATCTCTGAAAGAGAAGAAGGACGGAACCGTGTCCTTTGGAAATGATGGATCTTCAAATGTTATAGGATCAGGTACTGTCACTCTCGGAAGCAAAGATGCTCTAGCCAAGAATGTTCTATTTGTTGAAAACATGAATCACAATCTGCTCAGTGTTGGAAAAATGTGTGATCAAGGACACATAATACTATTCAACTCCACGAAATGTGAAATCAGGAAAGGCGTGTATGGTGAAATTGTGGCTATAGCAAGTCAAGCTAAAAATGACATATATGTTCTAGATGAAGAAACTAAAGCATGTCTAATAGCTAAAGAGGATGATACAATAATTGGTATCAACGATGATCGACTACGTAAGAAGTTTGCTACAAAGGTGCAAAGTGATTTCGAGATGTCTTTACTTGGTGAGCTGACATACTTCTTAGGGCTTCAAATATCTCAGCAAGAGAAATGAATATTTATATGTCAAGCCAAGTACATCAAGGAAATTCTCAAGAAATTTAAAATGGAAGATTACAAACCCATCCTTACTCCAATGGTAACAGGTTGCAAATTGAGCATAGATGACTCATATAAGGATGTGGATCAAAGGTTGTACAGATCTATGATTAGTAGTCTTCTATATGTAGCAGCCTCCTGACCAGATGTTATGCAAGCAGTTGGACAAGTAGCAAGATTCCAAGCAACACCGAAATAATCACATATTAAATATTCGCCAGCATTGGAATATCTTCGCCAGAAGCTTGGGATTCTCCCAAGTTCTCATTATATTTTCCTTTTTCAAAATATAAAGGGGGAGTGGAAGTGTGTACAGGTCTGCAGGACGGTTGTGTGTCAACGGGAGTGGAAATTTGTACAGGTACGCAAGATGGTTGTGTTTTAGGGGGAGTTACCCTTTGCCATTGATATCAAAGGGGGAGAGAATGTTGTAGGAAGAGGTGCCATGATTGCAGGGGGAGTACTTGTGTTGCCATAAATGCTAAAGGGGGAGATTGTTGATCATTAGTTATCATTGATGTCAACCCAAGCAGCACCAGGGGCTAACCCAATATTGCATGGGAATTTTGACCTACCAAATTAATATATTCTGGGTCAATAATTATTTTGATGGTTTCTACTTGTTGATATATTTCCATTGATATATGGCACACCATGTAGTTCTTCACGGTTTGAGAGATATTCATGTTTGAAGTTTGTACCCCCAGTTAGTGGGCTAAAACCCCATGGGGTTGGGGAATGGGTCATTGAAAAGTCATAATTAATATTTTTTAAGGTCCTAAAATCCCTCCCACGTTCACTTGTTGAAGCCCCTCTCAACCTAAGCATTTATATAAATTGAGATCCTCATTTCCTCCTTATGCAAGGGATTCTGCTATATGAAACAGGTCATCGTAGCATTTGCACTCTAAATTTTTTTCTACGAAGTTTCAGAAGCTGAAATGTTTACAAGGCGAAGCAGAAATACTGAGGAAGCTAATGTGAAAATTTCAGATCAAGGTGCACAATATTTTTGGAGATATGATCTGTGGAAGTCAGGGTTTTTGCAGGCTCCTGAAATTGATCTCAAAGAACTGGCCTTGGTAAATTCGTCATAACTCTCTCTCTGAGTATCGGATAGGAATTTCGTAAAAATTCACAGATAGTGAATAGTTTGTAACTTTTGATCTATCAATTTCAGAGCCAAATGAAGAAACAATCCATAATTAGGGCATTGTGAGAGATTGGGTATAATTATCTTGAAGAATCCAAATTGGGTCAAACCTGTGGCATTGGAAAGAAAATTCAGAGGAATACTACAGGACCAAAAATCAGATATTGAGGATCTGAAATAACAGAGATAGACCAGATTCAATATCGAGCTCCTAGAAGGCAAGAAAAATCTATATCATGTGTTGTCAAGGATCGCAAAGGACCAGACTTTCTACAGCAGCAAAGAAAAGCAAGGTGCGGCAGAGGGTAGCATGACAAGAGCAGAAACCAAGGTGCATAATAGCAGCAAGAAGTTCATCATATGAAGTCTTCAAGTGGGCAACACTGCATACGATCATTGAAAAGGTATCATTGTACTTAGTCAATGTAAATACATTATTGTACAAATTGTACTAGTGTCTATCTGCCAAGGGTTGAAGAGGTAGTGTTGGGAGGTCTAGGATCATCATTAGGTGGTTGTGTCAAAGTTGGGGTTATGGTTTAGTATATCTTCTTCTTTTTCATCATTCTATATCATTGTAGAGTGGACTATTTTCCCTGGTACGGGAGTCCATTCTTCTTTTATTCTTCTATAGGGTGGTAGGGTGGTGCTAGGGTGAGTTGTAGCTCATTGAGTGTTGGGGCATCCGTTCAGTTAACTACTGAAGAATCTCGGGCGTTGGAGTGTCCATCCAGTGGGAGCTGGAGAAGAATGCTTTTCTAGATTCTAGGAAGTTGGAGCTTTATTTTCAATTGGAGTTGAATATTAAAAAATTATTAGAAAAGCATTAGATGGTTTTTGTCCTGGAGTGGGTTTCCACCTTAAAAACTATGTGCATTTGTGTTCCTCTTGTTTGCTTCTATCATTGTACAAACACTGATAATAATTGAAGATTAACTACTCTAATTGAAAGGAATACTAATTCCCCCCCCCCGCTCATTATTTCCAACATATGTCAACCATGGGGGATGATTCACCATTTTTGGAGTAAAAAAGTTAAAATAATAAAAAATAAAAAATAATAAAACTACTTTTTAACCTCGTATTTTCAACTTATCTCCCTAAGTTTTTACTCAAATTTCGAGCGGGAGTACTCATTGGATGAAAAATTTAATTTCTCATCCAAGGAGTACCCATGTTGCATACTTTCGATGGACCCTCCTACACAAAAAAGGAGAAATACATGAAAAAACGTGATTGCAATCACATTTTTCATGTATTTCTAATTTTCGTATAGCAGGGTCCATCGAAAGTATGCAACATGGTTACTCCTTGGATGAGAAATTAAATTTTGCACCCAACGAATGTTTCCACTCAAAATTTGAGTTAAAACTTAGGGATATAAGTTGAAAATACGAGTTGAAAAAATAGTTTTATTATTTTATTATTATTTTATTCTTTTTTCCCTCTAAAATTTGTTGATGTAATCTAATATTATTTTATTATTTCCTCTATTATTTTATAATTTCCTTAGGAGGCCTATTTTAGACTTCAAAATTCCCCTAATGATTGATACTTTAGCCAATGCTGCCACTAGATTTACCCCGTTAAGGGATTTGTTTTCTACTGAGATTGTATATAAATCCACGGTACCAGACAATGGGACTAATTTGCGCATTTTCAATCTTGATCAGCAGGTGCTAGATTTCATGTTGAACGTGGACATGTTCTAATATGGCATTATTGAAGAAGAGGAACATGAATTATATTTGCAAAAGGAGAGGGAAGAGTGCAAAGGTAACCTTATACCCAAATGGGTTGTCTCACTCAAGAAATTTTTTGATTTGCAAAACCAATTCTGAGGGCCTCCTAATACCAAAGTACAAATCTCCACCTTATCACATGAGCAAGTGAACCTCGGAAAAGACAACGACCTGAAATTTGTCAATATCGGTACCAAGTTCACCCCCGAGGAATGGTAGTCATTTATTGATTTATTCAAGAAGTATAGAGCCATTTTTTCCTGGACATACTGTGATCTGCGGACGTATGACATGTGGATTATCGAACACGTGATACCGATGAAGGAAGGTGTCAAACCATTTCAACAGAAGCTATGGTAATTACACCCAACCCTCGAGTTACTGATTCAGAAATAACTCAAGAAGTTTCTCAATGCCTGCGTCATTTTCAAGGTTTGACATTCGACATGGGTGTCAAACTTGGTCCTCGTGCGCAAGAAGTCCAGTGAAATCCGCTTGGGTGTAGACTTCCATAATTTGAACTAGGCTTCTGATAAGGAAAACTACCATGTTCCCCCCATAGATGTTCTCATTTCTAGATGGACGCTCACGATACATCCAAGTTTTGGTTTCCGAGCCCAACCATTTGAAGACGATATTCAGAACTAAGTGGGGAAATTTGGTATTCAGGCTTATGCCTTTCGGTTTATTCAATGTAGGGGCTACCTTAAAAAGATCCATGGACATCTCCTTCCAAGGATTAATGGGACAAAGCATGGTGGCCTACCCAGACGATGTCACTGTGTTCTCGAAATGTAGGTATGATCACCTGCACCACCTAAAGAAGATCTTCGAAAGGTGCAGGAAGTATGGAATCTCGTCAAATCCAAAGAAAATTATTTTCGTGGTCTCGAACGGAAATTTGCTTGGCCACATTATAACCAGGGTTGTCATAGGGGTTGATCTGGATTGCATAAAGGCCATTGCATAGATTTCTCCCCCTAGTAGTAAGAAATCTATGCAGTCCTTCCTCGGGAAAATAAAATTTCTTCAAAAATTCATATCATACTTTGCACAAATCATGAAACCCCTACAAAAACATGATCAATAAAAATGCGAGTTTCAAATGAAATCATCCTGAGAAAGAAGAATTCTACAATATTAACAAAGCCATCATGGAAGCACTATCTCTTTACAGCCCGAATTTTAGTGTAATATTCCTAAAATTAGCATGGAGCTAATAGGAATATTAAATTTTGATTCTTGCACTTAGTAGGTGAATAAATGGGGGAAAGGGACCCATACTTATATTGTACTAGCATAAAATCCCTCTTGGTATGAAAAGGGGACATCCTAGTGGCTGGATTTTTCACTTTCCATGTATGAACAGGAAGAGAATCATGTTGATTCAGTCAATTTGACTAAGTCAACATCACAGTATGGAGGAGTAGCCTTGATGGAGCTACAACCCAGTTTTGGAGGGAAAGTGATCATGTGGTGTTGGAAACCCTAATGGGTGGGACTCAAGGTGAGGAGGCTCACAAACCTTATAAGGAGGAAGATAGCAAAAATTTTAGGTTAGCTTATGGATTATTTATTTTGGTCTGCTTAGACTATTCAGCATTCTTCGACTGTTGAGTTGAGTATGCAGTGCTATTTAGCACAAGGCATTCCTACTTAAGGATTCCTTCTCCTTCCTTGAGAGGAATCTTGGAGGAGAATTGTTTAGCATTTTTCAACACCTAGGCTTGAGGCCAAGCATCCTCCTTCAACTACAAAGTTATTCCTATAGCAAGGAACGTTGTGTTGCAGGGTGCTGCAGTGGAAGACTTACAACACCAGCTTCTGAGCTTATCTTTAAGAGGAGGGATCTCCCCTTTCTTTGCAATATATGTACAAGATATTTATGAGCTTATTGTACATCATGGAATGTGGTCAAAGCCTTCTACATTAGCTACTACGTAGTCGTTTGTAGAAACTACGTTATTTTTCTCAGAGTTGCAGTAGTATGGTCAAGACCCTTGATCCTGAGCTAGTTCCTTGGAGGAAGGGCCAACCCTTCTCCTGGAAGGATTTGTATAGAATTCTTCTTCTGTTCTTTGTATATTTCAGCCCTATTTATATAGAGTTGTAGTCTAACTGCGTTTTCTAGATCTAGATCTGCAGATCTGCTTTTTTATACATTGTACTTTCGTGAAACCCTTTCCAGGTTATTCTTATTGTGTATAAAGAGGAAGGAATAGCCATTTTCTCAGCCATTGGATGCTTGTAGACTCCAGATATATTATTTATCATTATTTCTGCATAAACCCTTAATAAAATAATGTTGAACATGCTTCAGTCCTTTTTGCATGAGTTAAGTTATGGGGTCTGGACTTATTTGAGTCATATTGGCTTTGGGAGATCTGTTTATGTTGGCTAGAGGGATTTTTCTGCTCCAATACTGCATGTGAGTTGTATATGGTATATTATAAGGGATCCAAGTCCCATTTCTCACATATGTATCATTATTTTCTGAAGACAACCGTTTTATTCCCTATATTGCTGCATTTCCCCACTTTGGAAGGAGTGTATAGGCCATATTCTTGTTTTTTATCACTAATTTTCTGGTTAGATGTTCCTTTACATCTTATGAGCTAATTTACACCACTATGTGCTTGGTTTTCTAAAGCTCCAACTTAAGAATATCTTAAGATATTATTATTATTGTAGATTTTGCCTATTTTGGGATATTACAGTGGTATCAGAGCTGCCATATTCGCTCAGCCTGTGGACTTCAGATCCAATCCAAAAGATAAGAAGAAGAGGATATCAGAATGATGGAGAGGATGAGATTACTCTCATCAATTTTCAGATCTAAGAAGAGCCTCTCCAAGGAGGTTATGTTAGCCACCTATAAAAATTTGTCATATCAAATGGTGGCTAAAAATTTTTTTTTAGCCTTCAAGAAACAATTTTATGGCCAAATTGTGAGTTCTTGAAGTCTGGTGATGATCTTTATCCTTTAAGATAATCTTCATTGTTGTTTTCCTCATTAACCCTGAAAAATCTATTGTTTTCCTGAAGAAAAAGACTGTTGAAAAACCCCATTTTCCCATTATTTTTACCCCTCCTTCACTCATAAATAGCCCCATTTTCATCCCCTTATTTCTTCATAAAATCCCTCCATAACCCTCATTTAACCTTCAAATTCACTTCAAGACCCTTTTAAAACCATTTGGTCTCCTTTCATTTGGTTTGAAAAACCCCTCTTTCCTCTATCAGAACCCTCAATTTGCCTTAGAAACTCCGTTTTTAAGCCTAAAAATAGTATTTTTCCATTATAAAGGTTTTTAGCCCCGAGGGCTTAAATATCGTAACCCTCGCCTCATGAAACCTTAAGCCCCGCAATCGGGTGCTTAAAGGGTCTAAACCCCCATTGTGAACCCTCATTTCCTTATTTTCTTTTGTATTTTCGTAAAACCCGACTTTCCTTCGTATTTCCAACTTTCCTTCGTATTTCAATAAAACCCGACAGTTCAAAGTTTAAATGAATATCGACCATCGATCTAAACCGATCAACAATCATCGGCTTATCGCATCGCACAAATAAATTGCATCGCAAATATGCAGTTTACCCTGTTTTCTTTGTTATTTCCCCCCCTCCGATGTGATTCTGCGATTGTTTCTCCACCGTTGATCTTCTCTACTGCACCCAGATCCAATGGTCCATATTGTTCCCCATTCCAAACCCGCCATTCCACCTTTTTCCTGCAGGATTAAATCACCACCGTCGATCTAGTTTTTAGATTGACGACGCTCACTCAATCACAATTGGAAAAATTGCAATTCCTTTTGTCCATTCCATTTTCCCTTCGCCGATTGTGATGCCCCGATGAGATCTCAGTTGTTGAAATCCACAACAACCAACGGCTCAGATCAAATCGCGCTCCGCTCAAAGGTCCTTACCATCACACCCACCGATTAAATCTACACCATTGATCTCTATTAGATCTAATAGCCCGCGCTCAATCGCATCGGCGCTTACCATTGTCACTCTGCTTTTTCATTCCGTCGATCGCGATCCTCCAATTAAATCCTCGCCGTTGATTTCCTCAAATCCAATGGTCCACGTTGCTCCCACTTTCAAAACCCCACCCTTTTCATTTCTCCCCCATCATTAAATCTGGGTCGTTCATTCCTAAGATCTAACGGTCAAGATCTAAACTGCCTTTGACCCTGCCCACCTTTTTTGCCCGCGCATATTACCCCATCACGCTCCATCCCCACCGTCAGATCTCCCCGACCTCCATCCAACGACTAGAAATCGTTTTCGCATTTTTTCTATGCCTGAAGTTCAACACCAAAAAATTACGAGATAACAATGGTTTTGGAGGGGACACGTGTCAGCAGGTTTGTGATATCGCGTTTTTTTGGAGAAATTTTGAAACTGCCTTAGAGCTGCATGAAAACCATTCTAGTTTTACGCTTACCACCTTCCCTCCATGGTGTATTCTTGCATTTGATCCTAGCCATTAATCCATTTAATCTGATGGTCCTATTTTAATTTAACCCCCGGCCTTTTGTTAGAAAATTATATATTATTGAGCAATGCAACACATAAAATATGCGGAAAATACAAGCACACAAAACACATAAAACCAAAAAGACACAGATATATGTGGTCCACCCAGTTTGGGCTACGTCCACCCCGAATAGCTAGTCCTTCCTTTCTATTATCTAGCAAAATGAAGAGACAAAACCTACAACATATCCACGGTAATATCCTCTGTTCTCTCTCACAGTCTCCCTATCTATTTCCCGCTCAGAGAATACACGTGTAATACACAGTCGCAATACAATACCCTCATACAAAAAGAGAGGTTTCCTTCTAGGGAAAAAAAACCCTAAACTAAACGTAACTTCTACCGTCAGATCATCCACCTAATGAACAGCCCAGATTGACTAGAAATTACTATACTTTTACAAGGCAATTTTACATATGTTTTTAGCTTCTAGGGCGCTGCACCCGAAACCCCCGCCGGGGGACCGCTGGCCCTCAGACCCCCCAGCTGGGGGGTCATCCCCCCCGGACCTCGCGAGGGGGACAAGTCCCCCCCACACCCCCCTGCTGCAAGGGTGTACAGTTTTCCTGGGGTATACATCTAGCTAAAACAAGGATCTCTGAATCACTATGAAAATCAAGCTCCACACCCAACACCTTTCACACTTTGTTCATTCTCCCAAGTGCCCCCTCGTTTGATCTTGACCATCCATCATTTTCATCCAACGACCCAGTTCACTCTGCAACCCCCAAACTTTATTTAGCCCCTTTGCGCTTCTGACAAAGAATTTGTCCCTTCTTTATTACATTTTCCTCCATTTCGCTATAACTTTCCCCCCTTCGCATTATAAAATCCCCGATTGATCTCAGCCGTTGATCAACATAGATAAATGGCCCGAACTTAATCTGATCCTCATTTCATCCAACCACCTCCCCATCAACCCCAGCAAGCGATCCTGACCGTTGGTTGATTTCATCCAATGGCTATGATATATTCTCACGCCCAAAGCAAGCCTTTGACCTATCCTTCACAGATTTTCTTAATTTTGTTCATTTTTTGCAGACTTCAAAGGTTTTTCCACAGTTCTAAAAATAAATCAAGGGCCAGGGATGACGATCCCCCAGGCCACTATTCATGAAGAAGATCAGTCTGCAGGGTCCACATCATGATTTATCCGTGCCTCATGAGCACTGATAACATTATAAAGCCCTCTGTGCGCCTGCAAGAACAAAAAAAACACAGTGGACCTTAATTATACAGAGAGTATTAGTGTCAAAGTATGGGATCACAACAGAGATAAATAATTAAGGGATTTAACATAGTTTTGAGGGAGTAAGGCATAAAATTCGACTATCAAAGGCCTAATCCATACAGTTAAATATAGTATAAAGACCCGAAGACAAAGATTAAGCCTAATCAGACCTAAAACACAGATTGAAAGCAAATTAACAGCGTTTTAGGGGAAAACAAGTAGATCTATCAATACGAGAAGCCTCCACTGCCACATCAGAGGCTAATTGAATCCTCTCCAGCTACCAAAAGCCACCTGCAGCCTCAAAGAAATCAAAGAAGGCAGAGTTATTGCCTCAGTCAGTGATATTTTTCCTAAAAGACAGCCAGAGTTATTGCAAACCCTGCCCAAAGAGTTATAAAGTCAACAAACTCTGTTAAGCTACTAAATACTTAATGAGAACCAATTAATATAGATAGATATCAGAAATATTCTCTGTTGAGCCCCTCAAAGGCCGAGGAGAATTAAACTGTATTAATTGAACCTAGATATCTTTTCCCCGTCCCACCTCCTCATATCTTCTATAAATACTTCTGTAGAAGATGAGGTAAGGTTGGTCACTACATATCTGTTGCCTGTAAATAGTTTTCTGAAGCTGTTGTAAGCATTGTTTGTAATTGAAGATACCTAAGTTGAGATGAGAAGTTTGAAGCTATAGAGAACCATTGGACTTGATGATTGTAACTGATTTGAACATCAAATACAAGATGATTTATGGGATCCTAGTCTATGTCAACGGTGATGTGTTTGTTATTGTAAATTGTTATTTTCTTTTTGTTTCCATTATTTCCACTTTCTCTGATGAAGAAAAGTAAATATAGAGCTAGGATTTACTCTTACAAGTACCCTAATCTCACTGATAAGCTTTATCTTTATGTTTTCCTCCAATTGTGTATTTGAGAATGATTTAATACAGTCCAAGTAGTTAAGGAATGTTGGTGTTCGCACGTCTTACTGTCTAAAATTTAAACATTATTCTTGAATGTTATTTTAATTATTTTCTAAGTAGAGTTGGAGTAGGAAATTTTATGGTTTTCCCTGTCTTTTAGTTTTCCTCCAAAGGTTGTTTGAAAGTTTCCCTTAAGAGTATGTTGAAAGCAGGATAGGTTCAAAGTCCTTACCTAATCTTAGACTACTTTTTATGTTTATCTTGAATGTTTTCCTTTTGAATATGCTAAAAGCAGGATAGGTTCAAATTCCTTACTTGATCTTAAGCTATTATAAGTGTTTTAAATGTCTTCTATTGAAAGTGCATCAAAAGTATGCTAGTTTCAAAGTACTTACCTGATCTTAGATTACTTTTATGTATTTCCTTAAGTTCATGCCAAAAGCAGGATAGTTTCAAAGTACTTACTTGATCTTAGGCTTCCCTTTGTTTCTTCATTTGTTTTTTCTCCATATCTTATTGTTTCATTCCATAAAATCAACTTAAAGAGATCCTTTGACATAGATGACTTGCCCCATGGACCACTCTTGAACCTTGTTGTTTCAATTAAATCCCATTATGACTCCATAGCCCAATGGGTTGAAGCTGCTCCTAGCCTATCTTATTAGCTGAATCATCCCTTCATTTTCATACAACTTCACCCTTCATTTAGACTTCCTTCACCTTAATTATATCTTTTCCCAACCAAAACCAAACAAAACCTTGTTCTTCATAACTAGCCTAATATCACATTTCAAGCCTTAAAGATAAATCAATCTTTGCACTCATAGAGAGATCCCTCTCTGGATTCAGGAGGGCTAGGTCATAAAATCAAAAAGTGGTTCATAATGTTTTCTCTACAGCTTTAGTCTTACCAATTTGCTAAAATTACAGGGAACTAACAGGTTAAACATATGAGAGAAGAAAGATGCAATGAAACTCCCAGAGGGTTTCAAGAAGGAGAATGCTGCAGTGAGACCTCTAGAAGGTTTCAAGAGAAAGAATAAGACCCATGCACTTCCTATTCTTATAGAGGGAGTGAAGAGCAAGAAGACCACTTAGAACATGAGATCCTGAGTGGATATTTGGCAGAGTACAAGTGCTAACCTATAGCTTTCAAAGAGACTCTAGATCTTCCGCAGTTTATCCAACTAAAAGAAGAAATGAGGCCATACAACAATAGGATGGTGAAGGGAAATAGGTTTCTATTTTCCACTTTTGATGGATCACCCATATGTATAGAAAGAGTTTGGGTGATGAAGTTAGAAGCATTTTTCCTACTACATCCAGTAGTGGAAAGAGAGGCTGTAGAGATCTCAGCGCTGCACTTGGAGGGTGTTAGCCACCTATGAATTTTTCTCAAGAAAACAGGTAGCTAAATTGTTTTTAGCCTTCAAGAGATACATTTTCTACGAAAATCTCTCATCCTTGAAGCCTCTGTGTGACCATTGCCTTTAATAAGACCCTCACTGCTATTTCCATCCAAAAAGCCTCAATGCCTGTGAAAAAATGGTGCTTAGAAAGACCTTCATTTGCCCCTTGTATCCCTGTAAAATTTCCCCATTATTAATATTTTTCCCACTCTTAAAATTTTCCCCTTTGTTTCCCAAAATCCCTCCAAAATCCCCTAAACCATCCATTTCATCCGTAGAACCAAGTGAAATTCCTTCATTTGATTTTAACTCCCTCTTTTACCTCTACCAAAAAACTCCCTTCAGCCTTAAAACGCTATCTCTAAGGCTAAAAAAACCCATTTTCCTCTTTAAACAGGCTAGCCCCCTTTGGCCCAGCCCCAAAAACCACTTCCCCATGTAACCCAGCGCCAAGACCAGGTGCCAAGGCATAAGGCACTTATCGCAATAAGATAAGCGTTCGGGAGCACATTCCTGTGTTAAAACAAAAACTCCAATGCGATGACGCTTTTGTTCTATGGGTCTCGGGAGTGTTTTCTGCAGTTGATCTTATTAAGATCTGTTGGCCTGCGCAAATTTGCTTCAATCGCAATCACAATTTTCAAACGGTGCCACCCTCTAACTTTTGCGATTGGGATCCTCCGATGGTAATCTCCGCCATCGATTTAACATAAAATCTAATGGTCATAGGCCAATCACTCCATCACTCATCGGAGTTTGACCCTCCTATCACTCTCCCTTCGATTTAATCATAACCGTCCATTCCATTCGATCTAATGGACAATATCTAATCGCCCTCTGCTCGCGGCCGGGTCCTACCGTATCAACCCATTTCATATGTTTTCATCGCATTTTCATCCATTCCCTTTGTATTTCGTTCAAAGGTCAAATTTTAATGTTTGCATTAAATTTTGTTACGTTCTGCCGAACTTTCACTAGACCATTTTCCCACTGTCTTGCTGCATTTTTCCCCATCATCCTACATTATTCCACCATTTTCCATTCACATCCACCATTTTCACCATGCTGTGCTACCATTCTCACAGTCCTCCACGGCATCCGACCCCATGCACAGGTTTCTTAACGTGTTTGTGTGTTTTTTGCAGGGTTACAGGTGGTGGAAACCGCCATGGTTCATAGTCATTGTTATGGTGGCACAGAGCACAGAGAGGAGCCTGAGGAGGTGCTTAGAGCGTAAACTTCTATTAAATGACAGAGTTCAACTCTGAAAAACCTATCTAGTGCCACTAAAGCTCACTTTTGACTGACAGAGACAATCATGAAGCGACAAAGAGTTTCAATACAGATTTAAGGAGTTCTAATGCACATTATTGAAGATATTAAGCCTTAATTCAATGTTTTAAAGGAAAGGTACTAGATTGAAGACCTCATGAATCACACAGAGGGCCTAGCGCGAAGAAAAAAATATCATCAAGGTTTCACATCAGTAGAAGTCTCCTCCCGAGAAAGGACACAGTACTCGTACTGTTTTAGTCTACATTGTGTCCATGAGAAGATTTCCTCCCTGAAAACAGTCCTAATGCTACCAGAGAATTTTTTACGCGGTAGGGCAGACCTTGAATTCATTTATCTGCCTTTCCTTTATTCACCAGAGTACTGTAGAGTACTACAACCGAGAGTACATCAAATACATAACTGGAGTGAATTTCAGCCTGTCGAAGACCACTCTTTCACCCAAAGAGTACAGAAGTTCGATGCATAGACATTAAAACAAAATGGGCCTCAAGCCCCTCTTCATATTCTATTTTAATGTTTCATTTAGTGTTTCATCTACCTCCTTTGCCTCTCTTTTAGCTATAAAATTCATGAAGAAACTCATTGTAAAGGTTGTTGATCAGAGATCTGTGAATTGTAAGCTGTTTCTCTTGAGATATAGTTCTCTGTGTAAAGTTGTAAGATAGGCTGAGGAAGATGTTTTCAAACTGAATATCAAGTTGTTGGCAATGTTGTACATGACTGGTGTTGCTATTTAATATGACAAGCACATTTCTTTGGATCCTGATTTAAAGTAGCGGTGATGTTTTTTTATCTTTGTCCTTGTTTTCCTTTGTAGTTCATCACATTTCATTTCTTCTGGCACGCATCAGAAATATGGCATAGGATTTACCCTTGCTTGGTACCCTATGTTTCTGCTCTCCCTGCCTTCAATGTTTTCTGCTGTATGTGTTATCTGAGGATTGATTCAAGCTAATTTAACCAGTGTAGTGGCTAATATTTACTGCTAGCTGATGTATGAATTAATGAATATGTTCTTAGATGTTCTTGTTAGGCTTTAATTGAAGCAATTAGGATACTGGGAGTTTAGAACTCTGTCTCTGTCTCACTAGGGTCTTTTTCAATTAATTGAACCTTTCTAAGTTCCCTTAAGCTGAATGCCAAAGCATTGAGAGTTCAAAGTCTCTCTTTGATCTCAGGTTTTCACCTTTGTGTTTAAATCTTTAATGTTTCCTTGTCTGAAGAGTTAACCTTTTAGGTTTCGGATCACAAGTTTTCCAATGGCATGTCCTATCCCTGGATCTAATTCCTGAAGGGTCACCTTGGAGGTTTCCTTGCTTTCACCTTCTCTCTTGACATTTCACGCCACACTATCATCTTTAAGATCCAATGCTTTAGATGATTAGCCCAACTAAAAGCCTGGATATTGAACAACAAGTAAACCCTTTCCTAAATCCATTGCCAAATGGTCTCGAGTGTTCTCTGATTCACCCCTCCTTTGCCTAAAACCCTCTTTTCTCATCCTTGTCTTATATTGAAACCTTCTTTCCTCTTTCCCAACAACCAAACAAAAATCAAACAAACAAACCTACACCTTATAACTAGCCTAAACCTTAAAAACAGAGCTTCAAAGACCTAACACTTTGCCTATATAGAGAGATCCCTCTCTGGACCCAGGAGGGCTAGATCTTGAGGTCTAAAAGTGGTTTTGATGTTTTATCATCTTTTGGTATTGCCAAACTTGCCAAAATATGGGAACCCAAACATAATGGCGACTCCACTGGGGAACTTGAGTAAAACACACCTTTAAACACTTCACAGACTCAAAGAAGATCGTGGTAGCCTTAGTTTGGTGGTTAATCACTACGGTGGATAGTATACCTCCTCGGCACATTCTAAACCTTCCACCTAGCGACTCCATAGTTCCCTAACGACTAAAGACTCCACTGGTGATCAGTAGGCCTGCTGATTATCTTGGTTCACATAAGACTCCACTGGGAGACCTGCCTCCATTACAACATCAACCATAATAGAAGTAACAGGTAGGATTAAGCTGCTTTGTTTAAAGACAACATTCTGGATTCAAGAACCATTCATACAAGAGCTTATCCTGATCCAAACCCACCTGAGATAGTTGTCAACCCCGAGAGCATTCTCAGAAAATCTCGTACATCTAAAGGAAAAACTATTTCCAGACACATCCATAGAGCTAACTCTACACCAGAAGACTTCACAACTCTATCAGACATCCATTTTTACCTAGACCTACCAATCAGTTTACCAAGAACTAGGTCATTCAGTAATCTAGACCAGCCAGACCTTGAGCTTCCAAGTTCACCATCCCACAGTGGTCAACACATTGGGGATAGAGAGACTTCCTCGTCTACACCCCCCGATATCCATTTCATTCGAAACTTGGGGCTCTGCACTCCTAAATCTGCTCAACATACTTCTGCTGGTCCTAATATCCCTGTCATCCACACACCTGCTGCTCAAGCCAACCCTTTACCTCCTCAAAATACCATTATGGCAACCTGGTATGCACCTTTGGTGTTGCCTCAGCCCCTAGTGCCCTTACCCAATGATTATCAATCAAAGATCCCAAATTTCACTGCAAAAGAGTCCACTACAGCTCAGCACCATGTAGACAGGATGGAAGATTCCTTTGACTATATGGAGATAGACGATGAGACGTTCAAAATGATAATCTTCACCCAGAGTTTAGGAGGTGATGTGAATAAATGGTTTAAAGGTCTGCCTCCTAATACCATCCATGATATTCCCTCCTTATATCAAACCTTCATAAACAAATGGGAAGTTAAGGCCAACCCTCTCCAAATCCTAGCAGAATACAAGAACCTTAAAAGAAACATAGGAGAGAGTGTCCATGACTATTCTACAAGGTTTAACAGCGTTTACAATGCTCTTCCTCCACACATGAAACCTCCCCAGGGTATGGCTTTAGTGAAATATCCCGAAGGCTTTGATGCTGACATGGCCTACCAGCTTAGGGAGAGAGATTACAACACATTGGAAGATATGCAGAAAGGAGCAGTGAGTGTAGAGGCTAACCTGATTGAGAAGAAAGCCAGAATGAGGGCTGAGAAAAGGGTAACATATAGAGATGACACTGTAACTTCCACATCTAACCCCAATTATGATCGTCTATCTAAAAATGTGGGAAAACTACAAAAAATGATGGAAAAAATGGTTTTCACAATAAATAACCAGAACAGAAACCAAAATCATAATCAGAACTAGAACTTTAGGAGAAACAATACCCCTCCCAATAGGCAAAGTGACTCAAACCAGCAAGTCATACCCCCATTTCAAGAGAACTTCCTTGATGAAGATGAGGGGATAATAGAGGAGTCTGAGGAGAACACAATAAATATGTTTGAGACAGATAACTCAATCCACAACTGTTCCATAGAGGAAGATCAACCCTCACCCTCATATTTGGTTGAGTAAAGATTAGAATCTGAGGATTACAGGCTAGGATTTGAAAATGCCATCATGCAGGTCAGAGAAAAATATGAACTTAGAAGAAAAAAGACCTTAGACGCTCTGAAACCAAAGGCTTCTAAGGTTACCATCAAGAAAAGGCCTGAGAAATCTTCTACAGTGACTGCCAAAAGTAGTAAATCGGCAGCTGAGAATTCTGGGAAGAACAAAGAAAAGGACAACCAAATCACTGATAAACAAGGTCAACCAACCAGCAGCACTAGCACTGCAGTTAGTGCTCCTGATAAAATAGTTCCTAATCCTGTACATAGTGAGAATCAGCACGCTAATTCAACCACTAAGGTAGTGGCTAACAAAACAGAGTCGAATGTTACAAATAGTCAATCCCTTTTCAGTTTGGAGAATGAAATTGCAAAAAATAAAATCTCTGTCCCACTATCTGAGCTAGCCACTCAGGATGTATATAAAGGCCAAATTTTGAAAGCTTTAAATCTAGGGGAAAACAATGACACCGTCAATCTGAGTGATGATCAACCAGTCCTTCTGTTTGGTCCAAAGATAGAGGGGAAGTTTCAGGAAGGGGTAATACCTCCTTTTTATATCAATCTCAATATCCATGACAAGATCCTTCACAATGAAATGCATGACTCTGGGGCGTCACACAACTTAAAGCCTAAGATAGTTATGGAGTGGTTAGGCCTAGAGATAACCCATCCTTACAAATATCTATATTCATTTGACTCTAGCAGGGTAAAGTGGCTTGGCCTGATCAAGGAACTGTGTGTGAACCTGACCCAGATTCCAGCAAAATGCATGGTTATGGATGTGGTGGTGGAAGATGTGCCACCTAAGTATGGCATGTTACTATCGAGATCATGGGGGGCCAAGATGCAAGGTACAATACAGATGGATGGGGCATATGCCACAATCCCTGTTTTTAGCTAGCTTAGGAGGCTGTATAGAGAGGAAAAAATGAAACTCCTGGTCAGCAGCCCTGAAAAGCCTGAAAATTCTCCTCTGTACTCTATACACACAGATCTGGACTCCTTTATCCTTTGCAACGATAAATCCTTGGGAGAGCCAGAACCAAAAAACAGAGATACTAACAATGAGATAGTGCCCATAGATCTCAACATAATGGTGACTCCATTGGGGATAGACCAATCATCCTGATTTGGTAGTAAATCACTGTGGTGGACTGTAAAAGCTTAAATCCTCCACCTGGCGACTCCACAGTTCCTAAATGATTGAAAGACTCCACTGGTGATCAGTAGGCCGCTGATTATCTTGGTTTCACAAGACTCCACTGGGAGACCAGTCACATTGCAACATCATCTCCACCAATGGAAGACTCTGAGCTAAGACCCCTTGAAGAGTTTCGTTGTGGAATATCAGATATATTGGCTAAGCTCATAATCAGGGATCTTCCAAAGGTTTTCTTTTCCAGCTCAAGATTCAATAATCAGCCTGAGCTGAAGAAAGTTTTCCTAGAAGTGCTGGTTAAAAGGCATGAAGCTGAGATTGAAATATTGAATTCACAAGAGAAATCATACCAATTCGAGGACCCGAGAGCCTTTTTGGAAAGTCTCCCTCCCCCTAAGAAAGAAGAAATTCCACTGCCTCATGAAGTACAAGAAGAAGATGATCGGGCTTTCAAGAACCATGCAAAAGACACAGTGGAAGATACAGTAATCAAAGCTGCCCAGGATAAAGATAGCCTACCAGTCATGGGAGGCCTGAAAGAAGAAAGCGTACATCATGTGTTCATTGATCCTGTGGCAGAGTATGTGGAGCCCCTGATTAGCTCAAATTCTCTAGCATTTATCCTTCGCAGGGGCCGGATTCATCAGGAGTGACCACCACTGATGGTGACCATAGTTTTGAAGAACCACATGCAGAGTACCCTGTGGTTATCTCTGATAAGCAGTCAATCCTCCTGCCCTTTTTTGTTACTGTTTGACTGGCTGCACTGGCATTATTGTATCACCTAAAAGCATCAAAGATTTCCAAGTAGAGTAGGGTAGGTAGGAAATTTTAATAAAGCTCAGCCTGTGAACATGTAGTTAGTTGTTTTAAATTTCTGCTAAGTTTCCACCCCATGAGCAGTTTTTTCTCATTGCCATGGCCCACAGCGAGCCAGACAGTCTAATCCTGGTTTGACTGTTTTTAAATTTATGTTGTAGAATGTAGAGAAAGAAATTTGCTAGACAGTTTAATCCTAGTAGATATTAGTGTAGGTAGAGAAAACTATGAGACCAACAGTCTAATCTGGTCTCGTGGAGAAATAAGGGTAGAAATAGAATAGGTTTATTTTTCCTGTTTGTAAAAGTTGATGATGTAAGGGGTCTACAATTCCAAATGCACCTAGAAGAAAAAATGTTAGGACTATAGTATGGGTAGGTAGTTGTTTGGGAGAATGTTTACTGCTGATATAATGTCTTCATGATTTGTGGCAGCTGATCTAAGAAAGAAAATGGGTGTGTCAAGTACCAGGCATCTAGCCTACTCCAAAGATCATTTTTTGAATTCTTGACTCCTTCAAGAAGAAGCCATCCCCATGTGGAGCCATTGTTAGCCACATATGAATTTTTGTCAAGAAAATAGGTGGCTAAATTGTTTTGAGCCTTCAAGAGATACATTTTCTACGAAAATCTCTCATCCTTGAAGCCTCTGTGTGACCATTGCCTTTTAAAGACCCTCACCGCTGTTTCCATCCAAAAAGCCTCAATTCCTATGAAAAAATGGTGCTCAGAAAGACCTTCATTTGCCCCTTGTATCCCTGCAAAATTTCCCCATTATTAATATTTTTCCCACTATTAAAATTTTCCCCTTTATTTCCCAAAATCCCTCCAAAATCCCCTAAACCATCCATTTCATCCATAGAACCAAGTGAAATTCCTTCATTTGATTTTAATTCCCTCTTTTACCTCTACCGAAAACCTCTTTTCAGCCTTAAAACATTGTCTCTAAGGCTAAAAAAACCCATTTTCCTCTTTAAACAGGCTAGCCCCATTCGGCCCAGCCCTAAAAACCACTTCCCCACGTAACCCAACGCCAAGACTAGGCGCCAAGGCATAAGGTGCTTATCGCAATCGGATAAGCGGTCGGGAGAACATTCTTGTGTTAAAACAAAAACTCTGATGCGATGACGCTTTTGTTCTATGGGTCTCGGGAGTGTTTTCCACCGTTGATCTTATTAAGATCTAATGACCTGCACAAACTCGCTCCAATCACAATCACAATTTTCAAACAGTGCCACCCTCCTCCTTTTGCGATTGCGATCCTCCGATGGTAATCTTCGTTGTCGATTTCACATAAAATCCAACGGTCATAGGCCAATCACTCCATCGGTCATCGGAGTTTGACCCTCCTATCACTCTCCCTCTGATTTAATCGTAACCGTCCATTCCATTCGATCTAATGGCCCATATCTAATCGCCCTTCACCCGCGGCTGGGTCCCACCATATCAACCCATTTCATATGTTTTCATCGCATTTTCATCTGTTCCGTTTGTATTTCGTTCAAAGGTAAAATTTAATGTTTGCATTAAATTTTGTTACGTTCTACTGAACTTTCACCAGACCATTTTCCTACTGTTTCGCTGCATTTTTCACCATCATCCTGCATTATTCCACCATTTTCCATTCACATCCACCATTTTCACCATGATGCGCTTCCATTCTCATAGTCCTCCACAACATCTGACCCCATGCACGGGTTTCTTAACATGTTTTTGTGTTTTTTGCAGGGTTACAGGCGGTGGAAACCGCCATGGTTCATAGTCACTGTTATGGTGGCACAAAGCACAGAGAAGAGCCTAAGGAGGTGCTTAGAGCATAAATTTCCATTAAAGGACAGATTTCAACTCTGCAAAACCTATCCAGCGCCACTAAAGCTCGCTTTTCACTGACAGAGACAATCATGAAGCAGCAAAGAGTATCAGTACAGAGTTAAGGAGTTCTAATGCACATTATTGAAGATATTAAGCCTTAATTTAGTGTTTTAAAGGCAAGGTACCAGATTGAAGACCTCATGAATCACACAAAGGGCCTAGCGTGAAGAAAAAAATATCATCAAGGTTTCACATCAGCAGAAGTCTCCTCCCGAGAAAGGACACAGTACTCGTACTGTTTTAGTCTACACTGTGTCCATGAGAAGATTTCCTCCTTGAAAATGGTTCTAATGCTACTAGAGAATTTGTTACATGGTAGGGAAGACCTTGAAGTCATTTATATGCCTTTTATTTATTCTCCAAAGTACTACAGAGTACTACAGCCAAGAGTACATCAAAGACATACCTGGAGTGCATTTCAGCCTGCCAAAGACCACTCTTTCACCCAAAGAGTACAAAAGTTCGATGCATAGACATTAAAACAGAATGGGCCTCGAGCCCCTCTTCCTACTCTGTTTTAATGTTTCATCTGCCTCCTCAGCCTCTCTTTCAGCTATAAAATTCATGAAGAAACTCATTGTAAAGGTTGTTGATCGGAGATCTGTGAATTGTAAGATGTTTCTCTTGAGATATAGTTCTCTGTGTAAAGTTGTAAGATAGGCTGAGGAAGATGTTTTCAGACTAAATATCAAGTTGTTGGAAATGTTGTACATGACTGGTGTTGCTCTTTAATATGACAAGCACATTTCTTTGGATCCTGATTTAAAGCAGCGGTGATGTTTTTTTATCTTTGTCCTTGTTTTCCTTTGTAGTTCATCACATTTCATTTCTTCTGGCACACATCAGAAATCTGGCATATGATTTACCCTTGCCTGGTACCCTATGTTTCTGCTCTCCCTGCCTTCAATGTCTTCTACTGTATGTGTTATCTGAGGATTGATTCAAGCTAATTTAACCAGTGTAGTGGCTAATGTTTACTTCTAGTTGATGTATGAATTAATGAATCTGTTCTTAGATGTTCTTGTTAGGCTTTAATTGAAGGAATTAGGATACTGGGAGTTTAGAAATCTGTCTCTGTCTCACTAGGGTCCTTTTCAATTAATTGAACCTTTCTAAGTTCCCTTAAGCTGAATGCCAAAGCATTGAGAGTTCAAAGTCTCTCTCCGATCTCAGGTTTTCACCTTTGTGTTTAAATCTTTAATGTTTTCTTGTCTGAAGAGTTAACCTTTTAGGTTTCGGATCACAGGTTGTCCAATGGCATGTCTTGTCCCTGGATCTAATTCCTGAAGGGTCACCTTGGAGGTTTCCTTTCTTTCACCTTCTCTCTTTCCATTTCACGCCACACTATCATCTTTAAGATCCAATGCTTTAGATGACTAGCCCAACTGAAAGCCTGCATATTGAACAACAAGTAAACCCTTTCCTAACTCCATTGCCCAATGGTCTCGAGTGTTCTCTGAGTCACCCCTCCTTTGCCTAAATCCCTCTTTGCTCATCCTTGTCTTATATTGAAACCTTCTTTCCTGTTTCCCAACAACCAAAAAATAAATAAAAAAAACAAACCTACACCTTATAACTAGCCTAAACCTTAAAAACAGAGCTTCAATGACCTAACACTTTGCCTATACAGAGTGATCCCTCTCTAGACCCAGGAGGGCTAGATCCTGAGGTCTGAAAGTGGTTCTGATGTTGTCTCATCTTTTGGTATTGCCAAACTTGCCAAAAAATGGTAACCCCAACAGAGGGTAAGGCAAGCTCTTGGTGGTTCAGCCATGTGAGTCATGCAAGAGTATCTACTTTTGCAGATTTCACTCAAAGGGTGATCATAATATTTGACAGTGAGAAATCAGAGAAGAAGGAGACTTCATCCCCACTTGAGGAGACTTTTATCAGCGATGTCACATTCATGAGGGGGAAGCCATCCATATCAGCAGTTGAATCAGCCAAAACATTGGAGAGAGGAACTCTTGCAGCCATACAAGATGTTCCCAAGACTCACCAAGGTATGCATGTATTTCCATTCTCTATCATTTCAGAAAATCTTATGGGAAACCTTGGAAATTTTTCCTCACATGGTCAAGGATCAAAACACATTGCTAAGGTGGAGCAACAAGCTTGCATTGCATTGTGTAACCTTGGTTTAAACAAAGGAGGGATGAACATTCATTCCATTGCACCCTTATTGAGTTGCATGCAGCATGAGGAGTTAGGGTGTAAGATTTTGGAGGGCATAATGAGTGTTGTGCCACTTTCTGATGATGTTTTACTTTCAACACACTTGGATCCTATTGGATTCAAGAGGATCATTGATGAGAGGTCTTTTCTAAAAGATCTCCAAGGGATTACATCTCAACTTCCCATGAGGTGTAAGGAGAAAGATCTGCTTTGGGAGATTGGTAGTCTTCATTGGGAAGATGCCAAGGGGGAGAATTATTAGAGGCATCCGCGTTTGGATGAATGGAGGTGGATGGAGAGCAAGAGGTTGGTGAACCACTTGCATATCTATGACACAGGGCAGCAAGAAGCAAAGTTGCGCTGGCTACCCTTGAGAGAGTTTGGCCATCTTGGGTCACACCCTTTGTCAAGAGGTATGTGGTGGATGGAGGCATGACATGGAACCCATATGATAAAACAAAAAAAGACTTATTTGTATGGGGCATGATACAAGACAACCATCATGATCTTACTCTATGGCTTGTATGAGGGAGAGATGAGGGAGCAGTAAGAGTTTTTGTTGCTGTGGTTACAGTTGGGAGAGTATGGGAAAACATTTTCCCATAATTGTCATGATATTTCCAGAGAGAAGGAAGGCACATTCAAAGTGCAAGGAGGCTACCCTTCAGCATTGGAGCATTATGAGAGGCTTCCATATAGGAAGAAGATCTTCTCACATAGCAGCATGATGGTGGATGGCTTTGGCATATGGAATTTCAAAGGGAGGAGTCATGGAGTAACAAGAGCCTTATCACCAAGGCCTACAGCGCTATCACTTGGGAGTATGTAATTATTGATGGAGTGTTCCAAGAAGAGTATGTATCCCTTCTTTTTACATATTTTTACGAGGAGATTCTCATGGGAGGACTCATTCATGGACCTCACTTTCAGCCTACTCACTATTTATGGTAAGGAATGCATTTATGTACTTGTAGATTACTCTATTGAGTATTTGTATCTTCTCACCATATATGAACAATGCATTGCTCCACAAGGGAGCAGGAGTATTTTTGGGTCTCATGGTCACTTTAGGGCCAATCTTTGTAATGCTAGTAGCCCATCTATACATGAATTTGGGCAAGTATATTGTTTATTTTGATTATGTACAGCTGATATCCATTGTTTCTTACTACCCCATGGAGGAGGAGCAAACATGCACAACTTGTAACTTATTGAAGAACCACTTGCCACATGATGTTCTTAAACAACAGTTGGGAAGACTGCGCAGTATCCACTTGGAAAAACATTTGTACCATCCAAACTTGCACACAACCTTCGGCATTTTTCTGATTTGGATGCCATATGGTGATGATGTGCCATTCATCTTGTATGGAATGGGTTGAGTTGGCATGGCTCATGACATTGGAGAGAGGATCCTTGGAGATTCAATCTTATTCTTGCCACTTTAGGGCAACCATGTTGTAGCCCAAGATTAGCATGCCCTCTACACTTATCATAAGTGGAGAGGTGGACAGCGTGGGATAGGCCCTCTTTCCTATCATGTTCATCTATTCATCCCACCTACACTTCATGAGCCAAAGGTGGAGGATATTATTCATGAGTTTCCATGTTGGAGGGTGGCTCATTTTATATGGATGATAGCTTGGGGGTGGAGGTTTCGCTTGGGAATGAAATTTTCCCATGCATTTCAAACTCCATGCCTTGAGAGGACCTCTAGAAAGTACATAGTAGTCTCTTTGAGTATTTTACTTTTGCATGATCATAACCATTTGGGGTGTACACCAAATGCTAATTTGTATGCTTGGGAGAGGCACTATGGAGTTTCATTGTTGAGACAACATCTTATTCTTTGGGAGAGCTCATCATATGAGGATGATATAGTAAGAGGGGAGGAGACTTTCTAGCTCTATCCTTGCAGTTGCTTGAGGACAAGCAACATTTGGGAGGGGAGGACTGTAATATTCCTAAAATTAGCATGAAGCTAATAGGAATATTAAATTTTGATTCTTGCACTTAGTAGGTGAATAAATGGGGGAAAGGGACCCATACTTATCTTGTACTAGCATAAAATCCCTCTTCGTATGAAAAGGGGACATCCTAGTGGCTAGATTTTGCACTTTCCATGTATGAACAGGAAGAGAATCATGTTGATTCAGTCAAGTTGACTAAGTCAACAACACAATATGGAGGAGTAGCCTTGACGGAGCTACAATGCAGTTTTGGAGGGAAAGTGATCATGTGGTGTTGGAAACCCTAATGGGTGGGAATCAAGGTGAAGAGGCTCACAAACCTTATAAGGAGGAAGATAGCAGAAATTTGAGGTTAGCTTATGGATTATTGATTTGGTCTGCTTAGAATATTGAGCATTCTTCAGCTATTGAGTTGAGTATGTAGTGCTATTTAGCACAAGGCATTCCTGCTTAAGGATTCCTTCTCCTTCCTTGAGAGGACTCGCGGAGGAGAATTTTTCATCATTTTTCCACACCTAGGCTTGAGGCCAAGCATCCTCCTTCAGCTAAAACATTATTCCTGTAGCAGGGAACGTTGTGTTGCAGGGTGTTTTAGTGGAAGACTTACAACACCAGCTTCTGAGCTTATCTTTCAGAAGAGGGATCTCCCCTTTCTTTACAAGATCTGTATAGGAGATTTATGAGCTTATTGTACATCTTGGCATGTGGCCAAATCCTTCTACATAAAATAATATGCATTCATTTGCAGAAACTGCATTATTTTTCCCAGAGATGCAGTAGCAGGGTCAAGACCCTTGATCCTGAGCTAGTTCTTTGGAGGAAGGGCCAACCCTTCTCCCGGAAGGCTTTGTATAGAATTATTCTTCTTTTCTTTGTATATTTCAGCCATATTTATACAGAGTTGCAGTCTAACTGGGTTTTCCAGATCTATATCTACAGATATGCTCTTTTATACATTGTGCTTTCTTGAAAACCTTGCTGAAATATTCTTATTGTGTATAAAGAGGAAGGAATCTCCATTTTATCAGCCATTGGATGCTTGTAGACTCCAGATCTATTATTTATCATTATTTTCTGCATAAACCCTTAATAAAATAACGTTGTACATGCTTTTTTCCTTTTTTCATGAGTTAAGCTATGGGGTTTGGGCTTATTTGAGTCATATTGGCTTTAGGAGATCTGTTTATGTTGGCTAGAGGGATTTTTTTCTGCTCCAATTCTGGATGTGAGTTTTATATGGTATATTATAAGGGATCCAAGTCCCATTTCTCACATATATAGCATTATTTTCTAAAGACAACCATCTTATGCCCTATATTGCTGCATTTCCCCACTTTGGAAGGAGTGTATATGCCATATTCTTGTTGTTAATCATTCATTTCCTGGTTAGATGTTCCTTTACATATTATGAGCTGATGTACACCACTATTTTCTTGGTTTACTGAAGCTCCAACTTAAGAATATCTTAAGGTATTCTTATTGTTGTATATTTTCCCTATTTTGGGATATTACATTCATAAAAGGCTTTGTCTTATATAATTTTTCCTCAGAGTCATCACTGGTGGTCGTTCTTACCCAAAAATACTATGACCAAGATGAACGAACCATATCCTTCATGAGCACAGGGTTACAAGGTGCTGAGCTGAACTATCCAAACTTCAATAAGTAGGCATATTTAGTATATAAGGCAATCAAGAATTTTAGGCGATATATCCTAAAGAACCATGTCATAGTGTTCGTTCCTCGCCCAACATTCTGTTTTCTATCTGTACAACAAGAACTGTGTGAGTGACGAGGTAAATGGATGGCATTCATTCAAGAATATGACTTAGAATTCAAACCCATGCACTTGAATAAAGGACAAGCGTTGTGCAGGTCGACGGCTTTCGAAGCTACTGACCAAAAAAACAACGATGGATAATGTTGGGAACATGAAATAGAATTGTACCAAACTGACAAAATTCCCCCACAAGGCTCCCCATCATGGTACTCAGAGCTCCTGCGATATATCGGCTGCGGTACCTTAGATCAAACTCTAACGGCCAAGCAGAAGTGAGCCATAAGTATAAAAGATGGATTCGATCAGATGTTTCAAGGAAATTTGTTTCGCAAACATCAAAACGACGTCTTGTTGTGTTGCTTGGAGTTTGAATACGCCCAACAATTCCTAAAGGAACTACATGATGGGCCAGTAGGGGGGAATTATGCAGGAGATGCTATATCTCATAAGGTCATGCGGGCCATTTTCTATTTGCCTACCCTGTTTAGAGATGCTCATGCCCACGCTTGAAAGTTCCCCTCTTGTCAAAAACATGTCGGCAGGGAAGCCTGACCATCTGCTCCACTACAGTCTATCATGGTAGAAGAACCATTCCAATAGTCGGGTCTGGATGTGGCCGAAGAGATACTACCGCACTCCTCGAAGTAGCACAAATATATTCTTACAACCACATATTATTTCATGAGGTGGGTTGAGGAAGCACCATTATGCCAAATCAATGATTAGGAGTTAATAACTTTCATTACTCAGAACATCATGACTAGGTTCAGTGTCTCAACCTCTCTTTTCTTTGATAATGCAACATATTTTTCATCATTTAGGTTGTATTATTTCTCTTTGAAAAATGGTATTTTTTTGAAGCATTATTCCTATTACTACCCAAAAATGAATGGGCTACCCGAGTCGACTGACAATAACCTAATCCGGATCATCAAGAAAACATTACTATTCCAACAGCGAAACTGGCACAATTCTCTTAGAAATTTCCTGTGGGCTGATCGGGTCACACCCAAGCCTTCTCTGGAGACCTCCAATTTATTATTGGTCTACGGGAAAGAATCCATCCTCCCCCCCAACCTTTCCCTTCTAGCTCTTTAGTTATCCCAACAAACAAATGCCACCCCATGTCCTACCTTGCAATCTCGCATAGACACCCTGATGAAACTAGAGGAGGAAAGAATGAAAGCTAGGGATAAATTCATCATTCACCAAAGCCAAATCAAATTATGGTTTGACAAAAAGTCTGTCGATAACAAGGTGTTCGAGGTTGGTGATATAGTCCTCAAATGGGACAATTCTCATGAGGAAAAACGAAAGCATACTAAATTCCAAGCCTTATGGGCGGGACCATTTTAGATCAAAGAAAAGGTTGGCCAATACACGTATAGACTGTAAAACTTGGAAGGGAGGATTCAAACCCTCTTGGTGAATGACCGCGGCCTTAAAAATTACTTCACCTGATGGCCCTCAGGCTATCTTCTCACCTTGTATCATATTCTTAATTTTTTTGTTTACTTTATCGCATGTGTTATGTTCTAGTGGTTTTTTTTTTGTTTTCAATAAGTAGCTTGCCTCGAACAAGGTTTCGGAACTTCTCTCTTCAATTCCTTAGTTCTGATGGTTATCACACTTGTTACTCAATTGGCAAGCTGCACCTGAATCTCTGCCTGCAAATAATTAGCCCTCAAACCATTTTGGCCTAAGTTGATTTTGGAAAACCACCTTATGGAGGAAAATCGACTTAATCAAGGGATCCTATTGCAAATGGTCAATCCTGCACGTTAACTCAAAAATTGCTATTGAAAATTGACTAATGATGTGGGCAACTTGATGAAAGGGGAAAGATATAATACCCCTCATTTCCCAAGTGATTAAGTGCAAGAATGGATTCGAGGTTCTACCAGTGAATCGCCAATTTTTGTAGACACTACAACCACCCTCTGAAATTTGGCATCAGTCTGAAATTTTAGAGCCCATTTTGATTTTGATGTCATGCATGAGAACACGTTCATCACCAAGAAACAAACCTAGGCCTAAAGGGTCCACCCTAGGCAGGTAACCTCAGATTAAAAGGTGGTTTTTGATGATTTTTTTTTCTTCTAAATGTGGTCGCAAGGTCACATAATTCACAAATCTTGATCATGCATGACTTAGCAACCTAGTGACCTATCTAGGTCATAAGGTCGCAAGGTTGCATTCTCTTTAGAATTCAACCTTTTGCGACTTAGTGACCCAACGACTTAGACTAGGTCGCAAGGTCACATTGTTGCGAAGTCACAAATCAGTTTAATAGCTAGCCTTTGTGACCATGCGACTTAACGACCCCCCAAGTCACCAAGTCGGAAGGTCACAAGGTCACAAATGTACACAAATCACCATAAATTGTGACCTTGCAACCACCATTAAGGCTTTCACATGTGATCTCTTTAGATATACAAGGGTTGATTAGGGGTGACGGAGATTACGAAGTGTCTCATAGCCCAATCAGAGAGCGTTTTCTTCCAGGTAAGTAGCCAAAGCCTCCTGCAATTTACTGTTTTGTCTGACTACTTACCATACCTAATCCTCTCCCTTAGCAGGATTATTAAATACCTTAGGCTCCTTTTAACAGTGTTCCACCATAAAACACTCTTCCCTCTAAAGCTCTATATTTTCCCCTGGTCATTCCATCATGCCCAGACTAAGCCAGACCCTCCTGACTACTCTATGCTACCTTGTGAATATACTCCCAAACATTCTGTGGTATCCTGAGCCCTGATTTCCTCCTTTTCCCTTGTTTTTTTTCCCATGTTTCATGAAGTTCACACCGAACTGTTTTAGCCAGAAAAGAACTAATGCGACCTCACGACCTGGTTGCAAATTCGTGAAGTCGCTAAGTTTCTAAGGTCAGCTCTTTCACTCAAACGTGACTGAGCGACCCTGTGACTAGGTTGCTAGGTTGAATCCCCTGCACTCTGTTGGTGTTTGGATATGAGCAGAACTCAACCCTTTCTCCACATAAATTATCAACTCGAGTGCGTTAGTTATTTCAAGACTAAAAACAACGTATATGCAGATACAAGCACATGACCTGTTGTAGATCACAGGTTTAAATCCATAACACATAGACCATTGTAACAAAAATTAAATAAAATGCAATATTTAAAGGGAATTCACAGCAATTAAACGTAAATTGTAATAGCAGTAAAGAAATGACACTAATATACACACACTGCAAGAAAAAAGAAAACACAACACCTGATCAGAAGAGTGGTCCCAACTCTCTGATCAGGGTTGCAAAAAACTCACGAATTACAGAAGAAACAGCAAGATGTTGTGTATTTAATTAATGATACAAGAGGTTTTTTACAAGATCTGTACTTAAAAGGGCTTAACCCTGGTTCACAGCCCGCAGGCCTCTTTATACAAGTGCCCTGAAGCCCTTGGTTCCTCTCAACAACTCCGTAGTTGCAAACAATACATCTTGTTACAAAAACAACCTAGTTTCCTAGAAAGAAACCGTGAAAAGGCCTGAAATGGCACTGATACAAACAAGTCTATTATGTTGTAACATCAAATGATCAAAACGCTGGAGATGATAGGCTTTTCCTTGACTTACGGCTGCAACGCTCCTATTTTAGCCAAATCTGTAGAAATATTGGTGTCAATATGGAAAAAGGTAAAACCTCCATGACAAGTACTTCATTAATCAAATATCCCATGAAAGATAAGGAAAAGGGTTTTACCTCATACATTTAAGAGCAATAATGGCACAAATAGATAGAAAGATAAGGTAAAATGGGAGAGGAAAGCATACAAATCCGGTACCCAACATCTCCCCCCAACTTATCTATCTGCATGTCCTCATGCAGCTCGTCGTCTCCTCCGATCTGGATTGGACCGACTGTGATCAGCATGAAGCTGTGTGAGGTCACACTCTATGGAAATTTCTGTTCCTGGTGACTTATATCCCTCTATCAAAACAAAATCCTTCCACCAGCCTGGATTAATGTTATATGTAGGAGTATACCGCTAGCAACCAGAGAAGTGGAAATTGAAACTTTAAGCCCATCCATATGACCCCACAAATATTAATTTATGCCAAGAAACATGTCCTTCTCTCTAAAGCCTGTGAAAAGTTAGGTGCCCCAAATGGTTCTCTTTCTCTGACGGCTGAGGATGACAACATCCACCTTTTCTGACAACTTTCCAGTGCTTCTTTACAGAACATCGTAATCTGGCCGACACATAAGTCAACGCACCATTTCTAGGTTGCCAACATGTGTTCTTTACGACCCTCAATCTGTAGAAATGTATAATTATTGTTATAAATGTTTGAGGACTGACCATGCTCCTTTCTCATCATTAATGGCCTTCCGACTTGATTTTCTTCAAATGTATCCCAGACCTTTCTCCATTTAATCTGATTGATGGTATAGGAGGTGAAAGCCCTTAAATGGATGTCCCCCATTAATGGAACAAGGTTAAAGGACTGATCATGCCTTAAGTAATACCCATGCATGGAGATCTCACACATTAATTGTTGTCCTATAATATCATGAATTTTTAAAATACAGAGAAATTGAATGGGGTCCTTAATTTCGTACCAAATCTCCTTATATATACTTTCAAGACAAAAGAAAATAAAGTTTTCATGAAGGAATAAGGCATAGCTATGTGTAGGAGGTCTACAGGCCATTACCTGTTGTGCCAAGGAGAACATATTCTCCTTATATGTCTTCAACAACTGCACTTGTTCTTCCAAGTCCTCTATTCTGGCCTTCTATTTAGCCTACTTTAGTTGCACCTTGTATAAATGATCCATGTATCCTGTGACAAATTTGGCGATCTGTTCTCAAACCCTAGATATTTCATTATTATGGTCGCTCGCAGCAGACTGCCACTTCTGACTTTCAACGGCCAAAACAAATTCTTGACCTTCAAACAACTCTTCGATCGGGCCAGTCTGGTTAGTTGCAATGGAGACCTCGATCTTCGGCTTTATTGCCCTCCATTTGTAGATTTTTACCTTCCTTTTCCGTCGTGAAACTTGCTTCTTCAAATCTCGAACCTCCCTTTTTAGTCTCATGGCTTCACTGAATTGCAGTTGATACTTCTTCTTGAGAGGTAACCTTCTTTTCTCACACTGTTCAACCCATTCCTGTTTAACTATGAATTTAGTTTCTAGGCCTATGATAGGCTCAAAAGGCGGTGGAATGCTGCTGATAATCTCCATAGATTCTCTTGTCAAGCCCTTCTAGCTAGACTCCCTATCTCTAGGGGTTTCTTCCTTGATGTTTCCTCCAGGAACTTTTGTTGTCTAGTCGACAATTTCACTGACCACTCTGTGTTCCGATGTTTCCACGGAAACTCTGTCTTCTTCGCGAGCCTCGAAGTGTTCTGGTTTAGTAGTGGGTGGGCCAATCTTGGCCATGTAAACAAATTTAAGCACTAGGGGGGCATCTAATTTTTCCATTAAACGTTTGGGCGAGTGGACTCCCCTTGCCCCTCTAGGCATAAGGGACTGGAATGGATAATGGGGAACAGAATCATCACCTTCATTTCTAATTTGAACCGGAACTTCGCACATTAATACCTCAACCGGGGTCAATGCTAGTTCTTGTGGGGCAACATTGATTCCGCCGCTTATTTCCCTTCTGTCTTCTTGCCCCTTGCTCGCCATTTCTTCTTCATGGGTCGACACTAGTTCTTGTGGAATAATATCGACCTCCTGGTTCATTCCTTCTTTACCTTCCTGTTCCTCACGAATCACCTCTGTTTTCACAACCAGTACTAGTTCTTGAGGTCTAGCATCGATTTCGCAGGCTGAATTCTCCTGTTCTAGCCGAATTGGGGTTGGTTCTTGTGTAACACCCCCACCTGTATCAACATATGTATATCTATATGGGCAGGTGATGTTGTTTCTTGCAAAACAGCATCACTTGCCATTTCTTTGTCCACAATTTCACTCCTTTTTCCTTCATTGACAAAAGTCGATGACTGTATAACAGTATCTAATTCCTGCATGATGTCCATAATTTCTTCCTTTGTGGGTCCTTTAAGCGAGGCTGGTTCTTGTGTGGTAACCTCATCTGTGCTGCCAATTACCTCCTCCATTCTTATTTCTTCCTTTGTGGGATTTTCCAGAGAGGTTGTTTCTTGTGTGATAGCCTCGGCTGTGTCACCAATTACTTCCTCCATTCTCATCTCTTCTTCTGCGGGATTTTCAAGCGAGGCTGGTTCTTGTGTGGCAGCCTCATCTGTGTCGCCAATTACCTCCTCCATTCTCATCTCCTCAAGTTCCTCTTGATCAACCATCATCTCTTCTTCCTCGGGTTCCTCATGATCAAATTCCTTTTCCATTTCCTTGGGTTCCTCTTGATCAATTCCTTTTGAATGTTCTTCTTCTATTAGACTAGTCGGAGAGGCTGGTTCCTCTTCTCTAACATCAATCATAGTTGCTACCTCTTCTTCTGAGGACCCATAGAGTTCCACCTAGGAGACCCAAAACTTGCCCATTGCATGCACGACCAATAATTGCACCAATCCGTAGTTAGAAAGCACTTCCAACATTTGGCGAGAGCGCCGAGAAGACTGTGCCATATGCTGTAGCTGTCTCAATAGGAAGAAGGGCATGTTTAAGGCATGCACCAGATCTTGTGCCATATGCTATCATTGCTTCCAATAGGAAGAAGGGCATGTTAGAGCATGCACGGTATTCTTCTGAGACTAGCTAGAGAAATTTGGTTCCTCTTCTCTAACATCAATCATAGTTGCTACCTCTTCTTCTGAGGACCCATAGAGTTCCACCTAGGAGACCCAAAACTTGCCCATTGCATGCACGACCAATAATTGCACCAATCCGTAGTTAGAAAGCACTTCCAACATTTGGCGAGAGCGCCGAGAAGACTGTGCCATATGCTGTAGCTGTCTCAATAGGAAGAAGGGCATGTTTAAGGCATGCACCAGATCTTGTGGAAATCATAGGTGTGTTAGAATTTTAAAGTGATACTTGAACAAAGTTGAGGCCTAGCCCTCACAGGTAATGTATTTTATTACGAAATAAAACTTCATTCCAAGGATACATAATGGTTTTGCGCTCATATCCTTTATGCATTTGAATGACACTTTATCCTGCCTGTAAGAACAATTTGGGAAATTTTGGGAGAGAAACTTTTCGAGCAAACCGTTTGTTGGAATAGGGTCTCCTTGTAAGCTATGAAACTGGTCCATTTTTGGTATTTTTGTTATATTTAGTATAGTGCAGGGGGTTTGGGGTGGGTCAAAGCCCAAAAAAGCATTGTAATGAGGTTAAAGGGTAAACTAGGGGTCCGAAAACCATGGGTTGTTGACCATAGGAATGATATAGCTAGAATGTTATAAATAGAAGGGTATTTCAGATTGTAGAAGGTAGATTTTTTATGAGATATTGATACGAGCTATTGTATAAGCGATCTGTTGGGGTTTTTGGGGAATGGACTCCTGCTGGCTGTGTGCATAGAGATCCTAGTCTAGCTGTATGCGGACCCTACTGCTATGTGTGCAGGTTGGGAAGGGAATTGTAAGGGTAATTAATGAATGAATATGAAAGATTTTTGGATATGAATATGTGAGTACTATTGAATGAATTGCTTATAGCTACCGTGTTATGCATTTATCTGTCTTGGTGCTGCGAAGATTTGTATATTGAATGCTTGGATCTATTCTGCTTTGGTTATAGCTTGTTGCAAAAGTCTGTGTATTGAATTAGATCTAGATCTGTTCTGTTCTAGTATGTAATGATGTGTTAATGTTATGAAAAGAGTATAACTATAGATCTAGTGCACGTGGATGCAAGTGGATACATATTTTACCCCATGCAGAGATAATCTGAACAGAATGTAGCCCTACTTGCCTTACCCTTCTTTCTCAGGGTGTGGAAACCTGGTTCCAGCACCCACCCATACTACTTTGAGTGAGACTGTGACCTGCGAAAGTAAGTCACTACCAAAAGGGCCAGTAGTATAGGGGTTTTTTTGGCAAACCTTGCACACCGGACCTGGGTCAGGACCCCTCAAGCCAATAAATTGTTCCATTGCCATGACACGAATAGATCTAAGAATAGGATTGGGTAGTGGCATCAGAGATCTAGTGTAGGCCTGAATGAACCAAGGTAAATCGGGAAAGACCATGATGGAAGTCTTAAAGGTACCTACCTTTAGAGGAGCGGTCAATGAGGACCTAGAACGATTCTAGTTCGTGGCCGAGTCAGTATGGACGACGCAAGGGGTGGTAAGTGACACTGTAAAAAGAGTGCAACTATCCTTGGCTTTTGAATAAAGGGCGCTAGACTGGTATATGCAGTACATATCTCAAAACGGGAACGCAACACTTCAAAATATTAAGGAGGCCCTGAAGCAGCAATTCCGGAAGCCAAGGTCCTATTCCCAACTAGTATCGGATGTAAAAGACTTCAAGAAAAGAGTGTATAAGTCAGTCTGGGAGGCTGATCAGTAGCTGAAGAAAGAAATCTGGGTAGGCGAGTTCAAATACGATGACAAGCATCATACATAATGGTTTATTGCTATGCTCCTACCTCACTTAAACATGCCCATGGGCCAACAGATGTTTGAATCGCAAGAAAAAGCCTTGGAAGCCACCATAAAACTCGAAACTGTACCCAAGGATGACGCAAGGGAAGGAGTACAGAAAATCAAGGAACAACTCAGAGCCATGCACGTATAAAATACACAACTTACGGATGGAACGAGGAAAGGAAGTAGGTATGGACCTTTGGTGTGAGGATTGTCGGGTAGCAGGATTGCATGACACAACCCAGTGTCCGCGAATGAGTAGGGGAAAATTAAAGAAACAATGGTGCCAGTTCTGCCGATCCATGGGACATGATGAGCAGAATTTTCACACGTATGACTTACTGGTGGATCTTGGGACCCTCTACAAGGTTCAATCTGATCCTGCCTCTCTAAGATCCCCTACCATCTTTGGTAGCTCCCCTGCATGGGGCAGGGGAGGCCGAGGAGGAAGTGCTGGATGAGGACAGGGCCAACTAATCTGCTACAACTGTGGAGAAGCAGGGCACTTCACCTGGGACTGTTCAAATCCCACTAGGAAGACTTACAAATACTATCGACAATTGGACCATGAAATCGATAATTTCCTGATTATGCTAACAAGAATAAGGACAAACAGTCTACCCCTACCCGGAATGTACAGAGATTCAAAACGAAGCTAAGGAGCATAACATGTAGTATGGTCACCCAGAAAGTAAAAGAGGGTCAGGCTATCCGAAAGAAACTAGCTCTAGGAAGGCAGGAATCCCTAGGAATCCCTGCACAACTACCAGAAGAAGAGGTTGAAGCATTTTTAGGGGCATGCCTGAAACTCCTACGCAGCCCACAGGCGGAAGAAAATCTTCAATAATTACTATGGGACTGCGCGGCTCAAACAACTAAGGTCAAGTAAGTACATAGATTACACAACTACAAAAGGTGCACTGGGAAAGAAATGCATTTGACTGCGCAAATTGGTGACTACGAGATAGATCAGGATGTTCTTGATCTAGGATCTGATGCAAATGTCTTACCAAAATAAATGTGGCAATGAATGGGGGAACCAAAATTATACTAGTCCTCCATCCAGCTGCGGATGGCCAATCAATAGAAGATCATACCTCTGGGACAATTTCCAAAGGTTATGGTTGATATCGCAGGGGTAAAGGTCCTGGCTGACTTCGAGGTCATAGAAATTGTGGAAGATATGAACCCCAACCCTGCACTCCTAGGAATAGACTGGGCTATCGACGTAGGAGGCATAATTAATCTAAAAATATGCAGCATGACATTTGAAAAGAATGGGACGTGAGTAATAGTTCCACAAGATCCCACAGAAGGTGTGCGGTATACTGAGCCTGTTCACACAAAGGAGGAATTAGATCATATCTATAAAATCGTTGCACAAGATGAAGATTGGGTTAACCCTACGGACGAAGGACTGCTCTGTTGGGAAAAGGACAACGAATTCTTTTTTGACTCTAATGAGGAGCTGGAGAATTGGAAGAGCCGGCTGCATGAGGTTTTGGCACTTCGCAACCTTCAGACTGTCAAAAACTTTCATCGTATTTCTACCACAAAAAGAGTCTTCCCTTGCCAGGAGAATACAGATGCCACTCCAAAGCCTGCGAAGCCTAAAGGGATCACAAAAGGTGGGTCTGAAGCACTACCACTATCCCAGTATGAAGCACCTACACAGGGACCTATCTCCCCTACTTGGAGGAGGTCCTGGAGTAGGGTATTTCTGCGTATAAAGACCCCCTTAGCTAGATGGGGCCCAAAATCGACTGACCCACATGCTGACTTGCTTGCCCAAGGATGCAGCCAGAAGATGGACCTATCTCCAATCATGAGTATCCCGGAGAATTTACGAATGACTGACAAATTAAATTACCTACGAACGAATAACGAAGTTGTCCTGCACAAAACAGATCCTTCCACGATCAACATAACTGCTTTGAAGAGACTCTCGATCGACTTAAAGACTCACCATGGGTCAGTTGTCCATTAGAGTATGAAAGCACCGCCAGTACATCAGCCACGCACTGACATCACAAGAACGTGACCTCGGATATGAGGGATGACTATCAGGTCATCTCGAGTTAATGCGAAGAGACATTTACAAATGCAAGAAAAGGGCGGTAGATCGTCATTATTCCCATTTATGATAAGCACGATCAAGGGTACGCACCACATACGAACTGCCTTCAATTAGGGCATGGATAGCTGATAGATGACGTCTTGGGCTACTTATTTAACTATCAAGCAGTATTGGATACCTGCATTATGGTTTTTTCTGCTTATCTCTATGATTCATATTGCTCGTCTCTTCGTTATGGATCCCAACTCTCAGGAGGAACTGATAAGAGGGCCGAGAGACGCTGAGTGCAGTGCATGTAGGCCGCATGGGAGGATTAGCGGTGAACCAAGTTCGGCAGGAACTCTGCGGTACCAAAACCTGCAACGACATCTATGCCAATTCCAAACCTTGCCTGCTAGAAGCAACCTATGATTAATCCCTCGCACTGTCACTTCGGAACCAAGTCTTGGGGACATACAAGTTGACTTAGCATAGCTCTCTACGCTAGAAATGCAGAGACTATCTAACATCGTATCACAGGAAGTACATCGTCATGGCCAAGAAAGGCACAAGGAATATGACTTGGCCCTGGAAGAACATGCATAGAAAATTACTGTGGTCACTAATGCCACCTGCATTATTCAGGACCAACTGGTGCAGGGAGCCCAATTATTTGAAGAGGCTATGGAGCTATGGACGAAATCACTGCATCACCCTATGCTTCAGCGCACCCATGAAGAATTAATGCAGACAGATAGTGCTCTAGATCAACTTCGGGCCTCCACAACCCCCCTGGCCACGCGCAGCGCTTGGATGCCATGCACCGGATTGAGGACTGTCGTCACTCCAAGGAGATTGTGTACAAAAAATTGAAACCATGGACTAATGCCACACTCAAGCTTGCCCATGATGCGCAGTCCACCATTGCACACCTTGACCGGCTGATGGAACGCGTTGGTCCAGATCTCGATGGGCCTGCTTCTCTGATAATGATCAATATTATGCAACACGCAGCGACCCAAAGCAAGGACGTGCTACCACCCCTCCTTCACTCCTTGGCTACCTTACATGGACAGATTGAAGGCGCACCGCCAAAGTGACTCGGGACGAGTCACAAGATTGTGTTGGGGGACTGTTGGAATGAGGTCTCCTTGCAAGCGACGAAACCGGTCCATTTTTGGTATTTTTGTTATATTTAGTATAGCGCAGGGGGTTTGGGGTGGGTCAAAGCCCCAAAAGGCATTGTAATGGGGTTAAAGGGTAAACTAGGGGAAAGAAAACCATGGGTTGTAGACCATAGGAATGATAAAGCTAGATTGTTATAAATAGAAGGGTATTTCAGATTGTAGAAGGTAGAGCTTTGATGAGATATTGATACAAGCTATTGTATAAGAGATCTGTTGGGGTTTTTTGGGAACGAACTCCTGCTGGCTATGTGTGCCCTAGTCTAGCTATGTGCGGACTCTGCTACTGTGTGCGTAGGTTGGGAAGGGAATTGTAAGGGTAATGAATGAATGAGTATGCAAGTTGGATATGAATCTGTGAGTACTATTGAATGAATTTCTGATAGCTACCATGTTATGCATTTATCTGTCTGGGTGCTGCGAAGATCCATATATTGAATACTTGGATCTATTCTGCTTTTGTTATAGCTTGCTGCGAAATTTTTTGTATTGAAGTAGATCTAGATTTGTTCTGTTCTGGTATGTAATTCTGTGTTAATGTTATGAAAAGCATATAACTATAGATCTAGTGCAAGTGGATGCAAGTGGATACATTTTTGACCCTGCGCAGAGATAATCTGAATAGAATGCAGCCCTGCTTGCCTTACCCTTCCTTTATCAGGGTGTGGAAACCTGGTTCCAGCACCCACCCATACTACTTCGGATGAGACTGTAACCTGCACAAGCAGGTCACTGCCAAAAGGGCCAGTAGTATAGGGGTTTGTTGGCAAACCTTGCACACTAAACCTGGGTTAGGACCCCTCGAGCCAATACCATTGCTACCCCTGCTGTCTCAGCCTGCTAACCTCTGCAATTACCTCTTCTGTGATAGGAAATTTCATACCTCTAACCCACAAATAATTCTCCTCTAAATTGATTTCAAATTCCATTGTGATTCCTCCATCAAACCCTTGCAATCTGCCAAAGTAGGTATCCCACCTCGCTTCAACAAAGATTTTTCATTCTTCTGGATTGTTGTGAACTGAAGCTGTGTTTTCAGGCTCATGCCACACAACCAACCCACCCATACTATGGAGACTTGTAGTAGCACTCTCTGTAATAGCAGACTGTTGGGAGAGGTGGTGGGTACCAAATTTCGGAGAAGTAGCATGGTGAAAATGGAAAGGTTGTAACGGTAAATACATACGGTAACTCTCGAAAACTGAGAAAAAAAAATAATATGGTAAGTGTGGTGAATAGAAATAATAATTGTTTCATATAAGGTGGATGAGACATCTTATGGATCCCAATACGTATTGAATGATGACACCACATGTTGATGGGAATCGTAAGGTGTACCATGAACGGATTGTCATCTTGATTTATGAGGAAATTATTATGTCGTCCTTGACTATGATAGCACCCTCCCCAATGTAAATTCTTTCCGTCTGCGGCATCAAAATATTCACATGGGATATTTAATTAAATCGGTAAAAGTCACATGGAGCCATACCCGACGGCCTACCTGAACGAAGTGACAGTTGGTAGGATGACAATGCAGTAATGATGTGGATGGAATAGTAGTAGTACGAGTAACCGCATCAGAGTAACAACATCTGGTGTAACAACATCGGAGTAACAACATCCGGTGTATCAGCATCCGGAGTGATAGCATCCAGTGTAATAGCATCGGAGTAACAACATCCGGTGTAATAGCATCGGAGTAATAACATCCGGTGTAGCGGCAACGCGCTATAACAACATCAGGAGTGTCAGCATCGGAGTAACAGCATCCGGTGTAACAGCATCAGGAGTGTCAGCATCGAGTAGCAGCATCAGAGTAAAACATCTGGTGTAACAACATCTGGAGTAACAGCAGTGCGAGTAGTAGCATCCAAAGTAATAGCAATGTGAGTAATAGCATTCGGTGTAGCAGCATCGATTAAGGAGTAACAACATCGAGTAGCAGCATCTGGTGTAATAGCATCATGAGTAGCAGCAACCAAGTAACAACACCATGAGTAGCATCAACCAATTAAGAGCACCATGAGTAATAGAAATCGAGTTACAGTATCATGAGTAGCACCAATTGATACTTTAAAAAAAATTGTTTGACTTTTACTCCTTAGTAGTAACTCCTGCAAAAAGACAATAAGATAAACAATATAATTCTTTATTATTTTATTATTATTATTATTATTATTTTATATATATTTATATATATTACAATACTGGTTCAGAGGAAGGATTCTCTGAACTGATGACCTTCAAACCGGATTTCTCAAAGAGTTGTTTAATAAAATCATCCTTAGAGACCGGGCGGTGGTATAATCTTAGGCGATGTCCATTGACTATAAATGAAGCACGTGTATCATCAATTTTAACTAGCCTAACTGTTCCATTATCAAATAAAACATCCACCTCATAAGGTCCCATCCAATGAGTGCAAAGCTTCCCTTTAAAATCCTTAAAACGAGAGTCATAAAGTAGTGCCCAATATCCACTTTGAAACACCTTATTTTTAATAAACTTATCGTGCCATTTCATTCTCTGTTGCTGGATAGTAGTAGCTCATTGGACGACCATTGAATGAATTTCATCAAGTTCATTGAGCTGAGCCAGTCGGTGTTTTTGGGCATATGATAAATCTAAACCAACTTCCAGAGCTGTTCTGAGCGTACTAATTTCAAATTCTATTGGAAACAATAGGGATTTCCCATCAACCAACTCCAATGGAGAAAACCCGGTTGTATTCTCCCATGTTGTCCTGTACGCACAGAGAGCTTCTGGGAGCTTCTGCACCAAATTCCAACGATGGTATGCCACAATTTTCGTCAAAATTTTTTCCAATGCCTTGTTCGTGCTTTCCACTTGTCCATTCGCCTGGGGGTGGTATGGAGATGTCACTCTATGCTTGACCCCATATTTCAGCATGAGCTTTTCCATCTTGTGTGATGTGAATTGTGCTCCTCCATCTGAAACAATCTCTCTTGCAGTACCATAATGAGAAAAAATGTCTTCAAATAGAAAATCTGAGACCACTTGCTCTGTTGCTTTCGCAATAGCTTTGGATTCCACCCACTTGGTCACATAATCAATACAGACCAAGATGTGGAATTTCTACTGGGAGGGTGGGTTAAGGGGGCCAAAAAAGTCAATATCCCATTTCTGAAAAGGCTTGAGGACTACCTATTCCTGTGAAGGCATTTCATCAGCTCGACTAGGCTGCCCCATACATTGGCAACTATCACACCTCCTAACATAATTTCAAGCATCACGAAAAATAGAAGGCATGTAATATCCCATTTGTAGCACCTTATGGCTTGTTATTTTGTCCACAAAATTCCCTCCACAAGGGCCATCATGGGTAGCTTTCAATACCTCATAAATATCATCCTTAGACACACAGCGTCAGATCTGCTTATCTGCTCCTGTATGAAAAAGGTACCCTGCCATCCAAGAATATCAAGCATTGTGATGGATAATTTTCCATTGTTCCCTGTGTGACAGATGAGGAGGCACTTTCCCTATGGCAAGATAGTTAGCAATATCTGAATACCATGGAGGTTTAGTAGAAACTGCAAAAAGATGTTCATCAGGAAAGCTATCTTCTATGGGTGTGCTCTCATCATCGTTATCCATTCTAGATAGGAAATCAGCGACTACATTATCTTTTCTTGGCTTTTCCACTATTGTAATATCAAATTCTTGAAGTAATAGCAACCATATTGTAATACGGCCAGGAGTAATGGGTTTATTCATCAAATACCTGATTGCTGTGTGATTAGTATGGATGATAGTAGAGTACCCGATGATGTAAGGTAGGAACTTGTTGACAGCATAAATGATAGCTAGTAATTTTCTGTCATCATATAATTTAATTCAATAGGAATTAAGTTCTTGCTGACATAGTAAATTGCATACGGTGTTTTGTCTATCTGCTATCCTAAAACAACCCCTACTATTGTCTGAGAAGCATCGGTATGTATGTGAAATGGTAATGTCCAATTAGGTCCTCAGAGGATTGGAGCCATTCACACCAGCTCCTTTATTTTCATGAAAGTTATCTCACAATCTTCATTCCAAAACAATTCTACAACTTTTGTTAGTAATTGAAATAGTGGATGTGCTCTTTCAGCAAAATTTTCTATAAAGCGTCTGTAATAACTAGCATAGCCAATAAAGCTACGTACCTGTGTGGGTGTTTTGGGTACCGGGAAATGTAATATTACCTCTACTTTAGCTAGATCAACTTGAATTCCAGCAGCTGAGAGAAAATGTCCCAACATTACTCCTTCCCTCATCCTATGGCATTTGACTGTACTCAGAGATACATGAGTTTGTTTACATATTTTGAGTACCTTCTCTAAATTTTCCAATTCTTCCTCAAATTATTTCTATATGGGGTAAATTCATCCATATAGATTTCAACGCTATCATCGATCAAATCAGAAAAAATTCCCAATATTTCCCTCTGGAAGGTAGCAGGAGCATTACATAGGCCAAACGGGAGGACCCTATATGAAAAGGTTCCCCACGAGCATGTAAAGGTTTTTTTATCCTAGTCTTCTAGGGCTATCTGGATCTGGTTGTATCCATTGAATCCGTCTAGGAAGGAAAATAACTTCTTCCCAGACAAGGTATCTAGGACTTGGTCAATGAATGGCAAAGTAAAATGGTCTTTTTGTGTTGCCTTATTTAGTTCCCTGTAATCTACACAGATCCACCATTTACCATTGTTTTTGGGAACAATAACTAGCGGGGATACCCATTGGATATGTGAGATGGGGTAAATGAATCCTACATCCAACAAATTTTGTAATTCTTCTTTGACAATGTTTTTGAGAGCAGGATTCATCATCCATTGAGGCTGTCTTACAGGGTGGCAATATTCCTTAATATAAATATGATGAGTGCATAGGTTGGCAAGGATACCCTTCACATTGGTATAATCCCAAGCAAAAGATTCCTGATTATCTTGAAGGACTTCCAAAAGCTATTTTGTATGATATTTGGACAAGTTTGGGTTGATATTAAGTGTTTTCCCTGGTCCAATCTCAATTGGAGTACTATCATGGGATGAGTTTACATGAATGTCTTCAATTTCATATTATGATTCAATGTTTTCCTGTGTCTCACAGGTCATAGCAAGTTCTATAATATGTTGAGTTGAATCAGAAGCAAAACTGGAATCATTAATGAAAGTGTTAATAGCATAATCTTCAGTTTCTGTTTTAAATTGAAGGGCCTACCCAATAGTAAGGAAAGGTCTAACATATTCATTTTCAGGTTCAGGCTCTTCTACAAGTAGAGGTTTCTGACTGGGAAATGATTTTTCAGATTGGCTCGGTTCTGCAGGAGGATAAAGCTTGAGCTTATTTGTAATTATCCCATTCGATATAATCATGTTCATAGATTGGAACCCTATGTAGGCATCTGCAATTGCAAGCCAGGGTCTTCCTAGGATCAATGGGTGACCACCTACTAAAGACCAAGTCTGTAATATAAGGAGGTCCATAGGGTAATGCCATGAGTCTGCTGAAATGATCACGTCCTCTAATTTCCCCACTGGTTTAATTGTGGATCTGTTTGCTAGTTCCAGGATAGTAGGGGTTGGTTTAATGTTTCCAAGTCCTAATGTGTTCATCATTTCAGCAGTGATAATGTTAATGGCTACTCCCAAATCTACCAGTACGTTTGGGATTTCAACCCCATTAATTTGTACTGTTAGAATCAGGTTCCCAGGGTCTTCGTATTTGACAGGCACAATTTTTCCTAACATGATATCAGATAGTCTGCCCACTACATGAATGGTTAGTGGATCCCTAGGTTCCCTCCCTGGTTTCTTTGAGAAGTATTCTTTCAGAGTCTTTGCGTATATAGGTACATCCCTCATAGCTTGTAACAGGGGTATTTTAACAAAGAGATTTTGCAGTTCCTCTAAGAAGTCAAATTTTTCTTGAGGATTTGGTTTTCTCAAGGTCAATCTTTCAAGATATGGAGGAGAAGCTAAATGACCTTGATCAGGGATAGCTTGGGGAGGTGTCTAATTTATTACGTTTTGGTCTGAATTCTCCTTAACCGTTCCTTGTTCTGGTTCTGTATCTTCACCGTCAAATTGTTCTATGATAATGGGTGAAGTAGGTGCATTTACTACCCGTCTAGATCGTAAATTTATTTCATTGATCCCCGTGGTAGAAATGTTGTAGGATGGAAGGTTCAGGGTGTCTTTTTGCTGGACCCCTTTATTATTTGGATTTGGGTTGGGCTGGATAGGAATTTGGGGCCTAATGGCTGGGTTCCCTGGTGGTACATTGGAAGGAAATTGAAGTTTTTGTTGAGGTATAGGCTGAGGAAATTGTCCAGTAGGAGAGGGTCCATGCCAGGTCTGGATCCATGAAGGATTTGGACCGGTCTGAGGGGCCCATTGTTGCCAAGGGGGATACTGATATTGAGACCACATAGCTGAAAATGGTGCAGATTGGGGACCCATATTGAAATTGTTAAAGTACTGAGATGGGTCCAGAAACATACCTGGATTCATAGCTAGTGGTCAATGTTGCCATGGCTTCTTTTGGCCCATAAAGTATAGCTGGTCCACCACTCTTTCTTCACTTTCTCCTTGGAAAATGGTTTTCAGCCCTGGCAAGGAAGGACATGAACTGGTCACGTGAGTCTGTTCACAGATCGTGCAGACTTCCATCATGTTCAGCATACATTCCTTCAAAGGGTGTTTCTTTATGCACTAAGGGAAGAATATGGCCATGGTTTTTTCTACCTCCATCTACTTCTATTTTTCCTGTAGAGTGTCCATCTGGGCTGATAGTGTGCTCAAAATATCGGTCCTTAGATTATCTAATAGATTTCCAATCTCTTCTTTTGTGACCCCTCCACTGGTTTTTTTTTATGAATGAATCCCCTGTCCACTTCTTGCAACTCCCCGTGAACACTTGATACAGTAATCATAGATAGTTTTGAAGTTTTCTTTCGAAATATCCCCTTTATTCAAAAGTTGCAGAGAGTATTCCCTAAGTTCTCTAAGAAGAATGATCTTTAGAATGTCCTTGTCCAAGTCACTATGTCTAGACCTTTGCAATATGTATTTAAATCGTTCTACACAGTCCTCCATATTTTCATCCTCTTTCTGTGAAAATTTAAAGATTTCTTCCTTAATTTCACAGGACTTACAGTAATCTTGGTACTTTTCTAAGAAAGCTTCTTTTATTCATTCGCATGAGGTAATCATACTCCTCCATAGACCCATGAACCATCTCAGGGTTGTTCCCTTTAGGGTAGGAGGAAATATCTTCAATTTCTAGGCGTCTTCAATATAGTCATATCCGCGGCAAACAATATCAAACTCAAAAAGGAATGTATCATGGTCCTCAGAAGAGATCCCATGAAAACTAGGCAAGGTTGTTAAAGGGATGGGTCTCGTTGGTTCATCACTTGTAACATTTCCAATGGGAAAATCAATGGAAGAACTTACAGGTGCCATAAATACCCTCCAATACTCACTTATAATTTCAATTGGTTTCGCAGCTAGTATCTGGAGTGATTTAGCTATAGAAGGTTGCACCGCACTCCCCTAGTCCCTTGGTGACTGAAATTATTTCAAAAATTCCTTTACCAGATCAGAATTGTTTAGTTCAATAACAGGAATTTTTACAGCATTGTCTTGGTCTCTTAGGGATGAAAACCCTTTTAGAGATTCTCCTTCCTAGTTAGAATTGCTCAGTTCCTCTGATCCCCTGCTTGCCACTTCTTCCCCTTCTGCTGCTGATAAGGATATCCCCTCCACCGATACCTTTGTTACACCATTTTTTGGTCATCTAACCTATTATCATTAGATGAACCCAAGTACACCATGTAAGACCAATTTTACCCTAAGTAAAATTACTTTCACTATGAAAATAACTTAGTAAACCACCTTTATTAAGTTGTTTATGGTCTAAATAGGAAACCCCATGAGGAAATATTAAATAAATCTATATTTGTTTGATTTTCTTCAAGGAATAATTAGTTAAACAATAGTTTAATTAATATTCCTGGTTATATTTAACCCAAAACAAGGAAATTAATTAGATAAATCATTATTTATCTTATTATTTTCTAAGAATAATTATTTAAACCTTATTTAAATAATATTATTTGTTAAATATTACTAAATCACCCTTAAATAATTAAATAAATCATTATCTATTTGATTATTACTCAACCACATCCTTAAAATGATAAATAAATCATTTATTTATTTATTATTTACAAATAAAGGGATTTGACCCAAGTCAAATTCCTTTTCCCTCCAACAAATATAGTAAAATATTCCATAAAAGTTGGATCTTGATTTGGTTAATAATATTTTAATTATGCACCAATATCTAGACTAACTTAATATTTTGTTATAAATAGAAGGGTTTTCCCATTCATTTACCACCTCTTGTTGCCTAAAGATAACTCTGGATCTATACTTTTGGTCTGACTTTGATCCACCATCATAGTCATATTTTGCTACCATTTTTGTCTGGGTTTTCTACACCATCAAGAGAGAGGAATTTTAGATATGAAGTGTTGAGGACTTACAAGAACCCATCCCATTGAGGAGAACTGGTAACACCCTTCTGTGTTTTCCTCCCAGGTGCCATTAATACAAAATTCATTCAACATATTCTTGTCTTGTCTATTGGATGTATGGAGTAAATCTTATTTTTTCTACTGCTTAATGTCTTCTAATGCATAGATCTAGATATTTGCAGCCTTTATCTTGATCACCTAACTGCAGATCTAAGGATATTGGCAGCCATATTTGTTGTTAAGGCTGTTTGTTATGCATAGCTAAAGTGGTCTTTTTTCATATGCTTGGAATTAATATTCCTACTAACAACCTTGTTTGTTAAATCTTTTGCCACATAAAGAACACCTTCTGGTACCGAGGATGGCACTAGTTTCTCCACAAACTACCCTTCGGACTTCGTCTGAACTATAACCCTACCAACAGCACGGGACGATGCCTCAAACCTAGATTTCTCAATAATTTCTTGAATATATGTCTTCCTTCCCATATCCCTCACTTTCTTTGGGTGTCTTCCTCTACCCCTCTTATTCAGATCCTTGTTCATACAAATTGTGAATGGGGTTCATCAAAGAAAATCAGAAATCGCTAAGGACCTGGAGTAGGACATATAAATTCATCCCGAGACAAGAGAAGAGACTCAAAAAAACAAAACAACAAACAAAAAAAGAAAAAAAGAAAAATTTAAGTTCCGAACCTAAAGCAGGGTAATCACATACCCTCCTAAGGACGAGAAGTTGGCCCCAAAAACGAGAAATAAAAATGAAAAACTAGAAACTATGCCCAGGACTTAGGGCAAGCTTACAAAATACCTTCCCCAAGATGAGGGATTAATTTTTTAATGAAGGAAAAAAAACAAAACAAAGAAAAAAGAAAAACAACATGCTATGCTCAGGACTTGGAGAAGGGTAATAAATGCCTTCCCCAAGACAAGAGATCAATCTTACAAAAAAAAAATTAAAAAGAAGGAATGGAAAGCACAAAGCACTTATGCTTAGGACTTGAAGCAGGGCAATAAATTCCCTCCTCGAGACGAGAGATCGACCCTGAGATCTGTTGCAGATCCCGTTCTTGCACCTATTAGCCTTCCTCGACAACGACGTCAAAATGTTGGTGTCTAGATATGAGAAGAACTCAACCCTTTCTCCACATAAATTATCAACCCAAGGGCGTTA
>CM076578.1:133132782-133213162 GCA_034641835.2 Pinus albicaulis | reverse complement strand
TTTTTTTTTTTTTTTTTTTTAAACTGAAAAGAACAAAAGCTAGGCTGGTGGAGAAGAAGAATTCTTCTGTACCAGCCTGATTGCAAAACTTTCTTGAAACATTTTGACAAAATCCTCTTTTGAGAGTGGCTTATGATAAACTTTCAATCTATGGCCATTCACAATAAGAGGAGTTTGAAACTCATCAATGGTCTCGATTCTTACCGCTCCATTGCTAAATATCTTGTCAATCTCATATGGCCCAAGCCAATGAGTCTGAAATTTTCCTTGAAAATCTTTAAACTTGGAATCAAATAACAATGCCCAATCCCCTTCTTGAAACTTCTTCTCTTTGATGTACTTTTCATGCCATTTAGCTCTTTGATATTGAACTAGATCAATTCTTAAAATTGCCTCTTGTCTGATCTCATCTAGCTCATTCAACTACTCCATTCTATGCTTTTGGGCTTCTGATAAGTCCATCCCCAACTGAACTGCTATCTTGAAGGTCTTGACTTGGAACTCAATGGGGAGCAAGACTTCTTTCCCATAAACAAGTTCATAGGGAGAATTTCCTGTTGTATTTCTCCATGTAGTTCTGTAGACCTACAAGGCTTCAGGAAGCCTTTCTGCCCAATCTCTTCTATGTAGATGAACAGTTTTGGTGATGATACTTTCAAGAACTTTATTTGTGGACTCCACTTGACCATTTTCTTGCAGATGGTAAGGAGTAGATCTTCTGTGCTTGATTTTGTATTCTTCCATCAACTTCTCCACCAAATTGGATGTGAATTGGTTCCCCTGATCTATCACAATTTCTCTTGGAAAACCAAAACGAGTAAAAATATCCTCATAAAGAAAATGAACAACTGAATTTTCAGTAGCAGATACTAATGCTTTGGCTTCTACTCATTTAGTAACATAATCAGTACAAACCAATATATACTTCTTTTGCTTAGATGGTGGATTAATAGGTCCAATGAAATCTAAAGCCCATTTTTCAAAGGGTTCAATGAGTACCTGTGTTTGCAATGGCATTTCATTTGAAAGGGTAGGTTTCCCTACTCTTTGAAAGCTATCACACCTTTTGACATATTGTTTTTCATCTTTGAAGAGGGAAGGCCAATAATATCCTAAATAGAGGATTTTATAGGCCGTCCTTTTGTCTGCAAAGTGTCCGCCGCATGGTTCATCATGACATGCCTTAAGAATATCAGGCATTTCATCTTCCCTGACACATCTTCTGATCACAAGATCTGGCCCTGTTTTAAAAAAATCGTTAGAAATCCATGAATATTTTGAACTCTCCTGAATAATTTTCCGTGTTTCACTTGGAAATAAATGTGAAGGTAGTTTCCCTGTAACCAAATAGTTAGCAATATCTGCATACCAAAGAGTCTTAATAGTTACTGCAAACAAGTATTCATCAGGAAACTTATCCTCTACAGGAGAATCTTCTTTAGTATTCTGAATCCTAGACAAGAAATCAGCTATTGTATTCTGTTTTCCTGGTCTATCCAACACAGTAATATTGAATTCTTGCAAAAGTAAAAGCCATCTTGTCACTCTACCATTAGTAACAGGTTTGTTCATTAAATATCTAATTGCAGAATGGTCAGTATGAATAAAAGTTTCATAGCCTGTTATGTAATGTCTAAACTTATTAATTGCATGAACAACAGCTAAAAAATCTTTTTCAGTCATAGTATAGTTCAACTCTGTGGGAGTCAAATTTTTACTGGTGTAATAAATGGCATAAGGAACTAAATCTTTTTGACCCAACATAGCTCCTAGAGCTATATCTGAAGCATTCATAGAAATATGGAAAGGGAGTTTCAAATTTGGTCCTCTCAAGATAGGTGCTTCAGATATTCTTGTTTACAAAGTTTCAAAAGTTGATTGACAATCAGGATCCCATTTAAATTCACAGTCTTTTGTAAGCAATTTGAAGAGTGGAGATGCTATTTTAGTGAAGTTTTCTATAAATATTCTATAGTAACCAGTAAATCCTAGAAAAATTCTAACATCTCTTTGACAATTTGGAATAGGTAACTTGGAGATGACTTCAACTTTTGATCTATCAACCTTAATCCCATCCCCTGAAATATGATGTCCTAAAACAATCCCTTCAGTAAACATCATAAAGCATTTTTCATGGCTTAATGAAAGGTTTGTTTCTTTACATCTTATAAGAACTTTTTTCCAAATTTTCTAATGCCTCTTCAAATGAATTACCATAAACTGTAAAATCATCCATATAAACCTCTACACAATCATGGATTAGATCAGAAAAAATTCCTAGTACTGCTCTTTGGAATGTTGCAGGTGCATTACATAACCCAAAAGGAAGCACTCGGTAGGCAAAAGTTCCCTATGGACAAGTAAATGTGGTCTTATCTTGATCTTCAGGTGCTACCTGAATTTGATTATAGCCACTAAAACCATCCAAAAATGAAAAGTACTTTTTACCTTCTAATGTGTCTAATACCTGATCGATAAAAGGCAAAGGAAAGTGATCCTTCAAAGTTGCTTTGTTCAATTCCCTGTAATCAATGCATACCCTCCATTTACCATTCTTTTTAGTTACTATAGCCAAAGGAGAAACCCATCGGCTATCTGAAATTGGATAAATGAAGTTTACATTGAGAAGTTTTTGGAGCTCTTCTTTCACTATCTCCCTAAGATTTGGATTCATCCTTCTTTAAGGTTGTCTGATTGGTCTAATGTTTTCCTCAATATAGATATGATGGATGCAAGTCTTAGGATCAGCTACCTTTCGTGTGGTCTCTCCCATGCAAATGCGGTAGAATGTTTTTTTGCAAGATTTTGGTTAGTTCTTCTTGTTGTGACTTTTCCAAATGTTTGTTGATATTAGTGTTTTTCTAGAAAAATCTCAATATTAGAACTACCAAACTCTTCCATAGGTAAAGAGACATTTGTCTTGATGATAAATATTCTATGTCGATTCAAGCGGGTAATTGTGTGGGGTCATATTAAGAAGACTCAAAATTTTCTAAGTGTGTTGAATTTTGTTATCACTCTTTGATTTCGAAATGGTAAAGACGGGTTGTATAGTGTCCTCATCATCAACCCATTCATTTTCTCCTACTTCTGTGATTGCTCTTGCTGGAGGGTACAAATTGAATTTCTTTGTCGAATTACCATTAGAAATGTACATGTCCCGAGATCTACAACTAATAAAAGCATCAGCTGTGGCTAGCCAAGGTCTTCCTAAAATGAGTGAGTGCCCTCCTAGATTACTCTTGGGAGTCAAAATCATAAAATCTACTGGATATTCCCAAGAATATAAGGAGACTGAAATATCTTCTAATACACCATACGGTTTAATAATTGATCGATGCGCAAGTTGCGTACAAAAGTGAGTGTAAAAGTTAGGAAGTTTCCCATTTGGTCCATGATACATCTCTCATAATGTTGATAGCGACCCCTAAGTCAATCAATGTGTTTGGAATTTCTATCCCATTTATATGTGTCTTGACAATTGGACATTCCTCTGTGGCCTTTTACGCATGGTAATTTTCCCACCATAATATCTCTGCAAATCTTTTTCCTGCAGTGCGGATTCTTCTTGTGTCTTTTAGTTTCCTTCTGGTCTTTTGAAACTCAACTCGCTTATGGTTTGCTAGAATAGGAATTTCTCGAATGGCTTGTAGCAAGGGAATCTTGATACAAACATTCTTCAATTCATCTAGAAAGTTTTGATTAGGCAAGCAGATTTGATTTTCCACCCCCTTGTTAATTTGTAGTCTTTCAGGAAAAGGAGGTGTAGATGAAGATGCAGGTTGCTCAACTATAGGAGCTGTGGGTGTTAACTTTTCTTTTTCTTTTTGAATATTTGAGTTTTGAAGAGATTCTTCCTCGAACCCTTATTTATGACAAGAGGTCCTCCTCGAGGTATCTTGCTCTTGAATATCTATAGAAGGTTTTTATAAAACTCTGCAGGATCTAAGTTGTACATCGTTGAGAGGAACAATCATATAGGTAGGAAATTGTTTTCCTTCTACCATGTAAGTATTCTGAGGATTTTTATTGTTAGGATTTCGCAATGGCTGAGCTGGAATTTGATTTGTATTTTGTTGGTATGGGAGCATGAGTTGAGGATTTGGATTTTGTTGAAAAGGTTGTTGTTGTGGAAATGGAAATGAAAGTTGTGGATTTACATTTGGAAGTTGTGGAGCTTGTTGATTTTGAAAAGATGGAGGATATTGATAAGATTGAGCAAATCTCCCATAAGGATTTTGCATCCCTTCTACCCATGGTTTATATGGATTCTGATGTTGGGGCCAAGGTTGTTGCCAAGGATTCCAATTTGGTGGGGTTTGAAGATTCATAGGGTTGTTAAACCCTTGAGTTTGGTGTCCACAGCAGAATCTTCTTGCAACAAAACGGAGAGAGATGCTCTTGCCTGGTTGGGTCTTCTTGAAAGACAGCTTTAAGTCCGGGAATTGAAGGACAATCCTTGATCTCACTCATGATTCTCTAAGAAAATCATACATGTTTCTACAACTTTTGCATCCAAGGGACATTCCTGTAAAGCATGTTTCTTCTACATTTCGGACAAAAGATGGCTAAGACATGCATTACAACTTCTACCTTATCTACCTTGTTTTTGGATTTCTAAAAATTGTCTAGTTTTTCACGAAGGCTCCCTAAGATATCAATTTTGAAATCATCAAGCATATTGCCAATCTCTGCCCTACTTACTGATCCAGTTGCAGATTTGTTTGCCCTGATAAGAGAAGGATCTCTAGGCCCTTTTCCTGTTTTAGATTTTCCTCTTGAGAGATGGACACATAGTTCTGTTATGTCACGAAGTGGAAGTTGAAAAATGTCTCCTTTCCCCATCATGTTTAAAATATCTATCCATTCATCTCTAATGGCTTTTAATATGAGGGCTTTCAATGTTTCATCATCTAAATTGCTCATCTTTTCTCTTTTCAAGTTGTATTGAAATATTTCAAGTAAATCTTCCAAATTTTCATCTTCTTTTTGCAGCATTTTGAATACCTCATCCTTGTGATTGGTGGGCATAAAATAGTCCAAGTATATATCCAAGAATGTTTGTTTCATATCATTCCAAGTCCTAATAGATTGAGTGGCTAATCCCATGAACCATTTCAAAGCAGATCCCTTCAATGTTGAAGGAAACAGTTTGAGTTTTTGAGAGTCTTCCATATAGTCATAAGTTCGGCACCGACCTCAAACTCAAACGAGAAAGGTTTGATCCTCATAATCCATAAAAGTATAGGGAGGAGGAAAGATGGTAGATATTTTTTTTCGTTGTATAGGTTTCTCATCAACTATAGGGCCCCAAACAAGTTGTCTCGCTTCTCTATTTCCTCCATTATTTCTATTCACCATTGTTGTCTCCATTGTTTCCTCTCTTCTACACTCTACCTCTACCTCATCTATTACTTCCCTCTTCCATAGCCAGTTCTTTAGAGTCCTTGAGTCTCTAGTTATTCTACAAGGGAGGATGAGAGAAGGAGTCTCTTTGTTTTCTAAATGAGATTTGGTAGATGGTGTAGAAGAATCCTCTAATTCAGCTGCTCCTTGAATTCTGGGAATCTTAAGGCTAGGGGTAGATGGTGGTAAATCTTGTCTATGCCTTGAAGAAGATGGAGTTGTGAAAATCGAACTCTTGGCTCTAGCTATAAACCTTCCCCTAGAATCTCTTGCTCTATGCATGTCATTTATTTTTATTTTTAAGTTGGGCTAATAATTCTCTTTCTGATCTTCCAGGTCACACTAGGTGCAAGAAGAGAGCATAATTAAGAAATTATTGAACCAATAACTCTCTTTTCTGATCCTCCAGATCACACTAGGTGCAAGAGGAGAGCATACTTCAAGAGTTATCAGTTTTTCCCTTCTTTTATTATTTTGTTTTTCTTTGTTTTTTTTTTTTTAAATTATTTACCTAGTTACACTTCCCCGACAGCAGTATCAAAATTTTTGGTCAATTTAGTGTGTCCTAAATTACTGCATTTAATTTGTCAATCCGGGATTCGTAAGGTGATGAAGTGCGGCGCACTGTATGTGCAAGATAACCTATTTCTTAACGTTTTGTCGTTTTTGGGTTTCTATGATGAAATGGAAATTATAAAATGAAAACAATTATGGTTATGTTTGTTCAAGGAAATTGTATCCTCTATAATGATTTACCAACTTGAAACTGAAAAAGAAATTTGAAACATACAATGACAAAACTTGAAAGAAAGTAAAATGTCTTTCTTTGAAATGAAAAGGTGCTTCTAGTCTAATAAAAATCAAAGCATTGAACTGAGTGAGAATGAAATCAAACTATTCACCCTTGCTTTGTCTAAACACAAAGAAACTATCTTGAAAAGAAAGCCTAATTGCGGTAAAGTAAATCTAATTCAAATTACATCAACTTGTCTTCGGATCCCTCATCATTAGTCCGATATGATTTTGAGATAACCATAAACAACTTTGAGTAACTGACATCTAACTTGCAGAAAATAAACTCTTATCAAACCATACATCCATAATTCAATCCCTCACCATCAGTCCAGCTGTGGCTTTCGGAGGTAACTGAAGATGTCATGCACAATCTAATATATATCTAAATTTAGAAATGAAACTAATACTAAACTACACATTTCATAATACAATCCCTCACCATCGATCCAGCTATGTGGCTTTCGGAGTATGGCCAGAAGATGTTATAAACCGATTTAATATATCTAAATTTGGCAAAGAGGAAACTAATACTAAACTACACATTTCATAATACAATCCCTCACCATCGATCCAGTTGTGGCTTTAGATGGCCCAGAAGATACAAACTTTGTTAATATATCTAAATTTGCGAAAGAGGAAACTAATACTAAACTACGATTTCATGTTCATAATACAATCGCTCATATCAATCCATACGTAGCTTTCGGAGAGCAGCGGCTAGAAGATGTTATGAGTAATTTAATATATCTAAATTTAACTCTTTGAAGCAAATAAGAAAAGCTGATGGCTGAGATTAAACAAGCAATATTTTGAAATTAACGAGAAACTAAGAAAAGCAAATTAGCAGCAGAATAATGTTAATTCCATGTCATTAGTCAAAAAGTTATGCAAATGCCCGGGCTGCCTATCTATAACCTGAAACAAGAACACTGATCAGTGATTAATAACATAAAACATGAAAGACAGAAGTGAAATGGAAAGCATGAAAGTTTATAAACAGAAATGAAGCATATGTATCATGAATAATGCAATGTATAAACATGTGAATGGATTATGGCACAATGAGCTTTAAAGAAATGAAATAATAACTATACAATAATGCACAGAACCTTGGCAAGTGCAGGGGCCCTCTACACCAGCCTTGGCAAAAATCTTCAAGTACGAATCACGTTGGAAAACAGAGTCTTCTTATATTAATATGCAGTCATAACAGTAAGGTAGTATTACGGCACAAAGGCAGCGTAATTACATTACAGAGCAGACAAATAAAAGATAACAGAGACTAACATTGACTAACTCTATATGCATATGCAAACACGTTATATATAACAAAAGAAATATAACTGTCTCCTAAAGTTTATGCTAGTGGAGAACACGTAGACCATTACGTCCACGGATCTAGGATCATGGCCGTATTGCAAAGTAAATCTATGAGGAGTGGATGTTTGAATTCGGCTATGGAGCCATGTGCAGATGTCGACTTGTCCTCCGCAACTCAGAAACGGCCATATGAACCTTCACGTGACACGAAACAGAGTCCTGTCACCATAAGACTCTATGGTTGACTTCCATGTGGACGCCTTTGACCGCGGCTTCTTTAGATGAGTTTGCTCGAGCCAATAGGACACGAACCATGTCCACATCATTCCTGACTTGCCCATGTGGCTCGTTTTTCCTGTAGACACTTGTAACATAGAGTTTCACAAAATGGCTGCGGAAAGTTGCAGCAGCTGCGAAAAGTAGCAAGATTCCGCAACTAAATGAACAAAATCTAAATCAAACAACAGACACAAAAATATAATTAAAAACCATGTTAGATGCTCTTTTTCAATAAATATACAATGATATTGACAACTTGGGAGGTTCAGGTGAGTGAAAAAGGTATGGAAAAGTGTATGGAAAAGATGCAGAATTGAGACTCTACAAACAGCTAAAGTTCGGGGGAAAAATCAGGTTCAGAGCTCCAAAATGCAAATGGTAACTTTGGAATGGTAAAAATGAATAGTGAAACTACTTTTAATAGTCATTCAATTATTTGGAAATTACATTTATTGTTGTGACTATTGTTTTATTATGTTTTTTATCATGAAACAGGTATTTTTAATCCATTTGATGTTGTTCTGAAACAAGTCTTACAACTAATGAACAGATTAGTCATGCAGATTTATTTCAAGGATGATTTGACCACAAAGCATATTTTTTTCCTTATTTTTCGATCTTTGTTAAAAACGAAAAAAGATTTGTAGCACAATTTTATCTCTTTTTTGAGCTTCGATAACAATGAAAAAGGAACCCCTTGAGTCTTCTTTCAGTTCTTTTCAGACTCCAATAATGTTAAAATATTGCCGAGCACTTGTCTTTTTGAGCTCGTAAAAGTAAATGAATTGATATCTACTCAGTATAATTTTAACCCTTTTCCGAGCTAAGATATATTATTTACGAAAAAGAAATACCTTGGTCAACCATGACTAAAGAGGTTCTCTCGGATATTATTTTTCACTTTTTCAGATCTGAGCAACAACTTTATGAAAAAGTACTTTTGGATTTTTCTTTTGTCCTCTTTTTCAGCCTCTCTAAATATGAAAAAGGACCGGACTGTCACTGTCATTAAGTTCATTAAAACATAAAATAGTGACAGCCTTGTCAATCATGGCAAGAATTGAGTTTCATTCATCGCTAGACTCATTAAATTATTAAATAGCAATACATTATTCACTCGAAGGGTTGAATTATAGATAAAGAGAATTTTATCCTCCTCAATCTTGTTAAAAAATAAAGAGGTACTAGTCGACAAATGACCGAGGAAGTTTTGGGAAAAGTGAGCATAATTCTTTACGGTTGCATATCGCTCTTGAACATGACACTTCAATCCATCACCGTGACTGTTTGGGTTGGGTAATATTCTTGACGGTTCATTCATACCTATGGTTCATCATACCTTCACTTTGGTTTTGGCTCAATGCTGCCAACTCATCTCAGTGTCGCTGATATGTTCAAGAAAAGTCATCCAGTGAATACTCATCCTTCTGCAATGCTCATAAACCTTCATTCTCATGACAGTCATCCCCGAACATTGCTATATTAATTCATACCTTTGTCTCTCAAATCAGTAACTCCTATTTCGCAATAAGGGGGCTTCCTATTGACGACAAATCATTATCTAGGAAGTTCACTTAGAAACATCTGATTCTAGTACCATGAGGCCTATTACAGCATTGATAAGATCCTCACTTCCGGACTTTTGACCGAAAGATTTTTTTTTCCATTCGACATCAAATCATCTATTCACACCTTATGAAATGTACTTAAGTACCTTGAGGGCCATTGACTTTAATGGTGGTTCTCTCGCGTTTGTTAACAACTCACATCATTGGCTAGTAATCAAATGATGTCTTACCATGTTTGACTACAAATCATATATTCACATGGCTAGACTTGTACCCGAATGATTGAGTGAACAAGATAAGAAGATCCTGGATCTAGTTTCATCCATCGGGTTGCAATTTCAAGATTTTTGTACACATCATTTGTATAGTGACCTTACATACATATCGTCATTAGAACATGGGCCTATATCTGTAGGCATGTATCTATTGGGCAACATTCCAATGTAGACGACTTTCTGAATTATGTACTTGTTATTAGATTGTTTATGTGCTGAACATGGGAATGCCTACCCTCAGAAATTATGATTAAGGGGATATATCATGATGTAATGTATTTTAATATTGATGCAAGTCGCCACTCCGCTTCATCTCCAGCCCATCACAGTGTAAAGAATCATAATCAGAGTATTGTTATTATTATTCTGACATCATGCTTTAGGGGGAAATTGTTATAGGTCAATTTGGGCACCATTCCCAATGACCTGGTTAACTGGGCATCATCTCCAGGACCAATGAATAGGGTCTATCATCCCCTATCATTTCAATTGCTACATGCCCTAAGACAAAGAACAAGACAAATCATTCAATACTTTCATCCGCAAAGGTTTTCAAGATTTGAAGTTTATAATATATCATACGAGAGCTCATCAACACTACCTCTAAAGGGACTAAGTGTGTTGCATATGCAGGTAGCCCCATGCAAGGCTGCTCTACAAAGCACTTCCTGACATTCACAAGTGCGTTGGTCACATTGGGAGCGAAATTCTCATTTTTCTGGAATCTCCCCTTGGTTAGTGCCTTCTATAAGAGTTCACATGTGTCAAGCTTCAAATCCAAGTGTCCATTTGACATCTACAAGATTGGAAACATGTATTGCCTATTATTGGAAAGTCATTGATTGTAAAACTACCTTCAACTTCTCTATAAATTAAGCACAGATCTTAGTGTTTTATAAGGAAAAATTTGAGTAGAGAAATGCTGGTGGAATTTCAATTGAGGAGTTTATTTGAGTGACATATTGCTGGAGATAAATCATTGTGATGAGGCTAGGATGCTGCTGGAGATGGTGACACCAAATCAATCACTAGGTTGTAGCCTCCCCTTCTATCATTAATAAATATTACTGCTTATTTTTCCTTATATGCATTTGTATAAACTTTGATTCTCCATATCATGATTTCTTATTTGATGTATATGGTTTATGCTTTACTGATTTAGCTAAATAACTTGAATATACATCTATATTATTGTTATCTCTTGTTGTTTAGTGTTCCTTCTTGGAGGAAATATTTTGCACTGCCGATTGGAATGTGAAGCCACAAAAAAAGCAACAGAAGGAGACTTTGGAAGCGCTTGGATTCCAGGTAAGCTTCTTATTTCATTCTATGTGTCTGTTTACAGTTAAGAAAGATAGTCGTAAAGTCTTTGAACTGCTGTTTTAGATTAGCACCTATCTAGGGAAGAATGATTTATCCATAATTCATAATTTTTCATAACAATCTCCTTTCAATGAAAACCCTATCAAATATTGTTTATCTTCATGGGATTTTCTCTGCTTTTAGGGTAACCCTTGTCCATTCTGGCAACCATGTGCAGTATCATATAAAAATTTCATTTCAACCTAGGTTTATATTTATCAACCATAATAACATTTCTATAATTTTGTAAAGTGTAAATTTATTTTACTATTTAATAATAATGAATTAATATATAATATGAAATTAAATATTGCAAAATATTATTGTCAAATAAATTTGATTTTTTTGGGAATGTATTTCAAATTTTGGGTTTAATATAGGTTGATATATTTGTAATCTAGGAAATAATATAAATAAGTGAATATTAGTGAAAATTTTAAACAAGTAAATTTTATCTTGATAGAGAAAATAAACACATAGAGATGTCCACAATTTCTATATAGATATAACCTCACATAACATTAAAAGGAAAACTTTGGACAATCAATAAAAATGAAAAGGTATATTATTAAAATCAAAAGGGGAAATATTATGCCAATAATTTTGTTAGTAAGAATAGAATGAATAGTTCTCAATAGAAATTTCAAATAAGAAATGTATATAAAGATAATATAAGTATTTAAGTACAGATGCATTGTTAAGAGCATAATTGAATTGTTATGATGACTTATTAAATATTATTATTAAGTCAACTATATTAAATATAGAATTAATAATTTGTAGCACAATAATTTAATAATATTGAAAATAATTTAGTATTGTCTCATAATTATGTTCTAGTTCTCTTAAATATCGTCTCGTAGTTTAATAATTATATTAATTATAATAAAAAATTATCATTATAATTAATTAATTGATTATAATTTATTTAATTTTTTGTAAGCTTGGCAATACCTTTTCATTCATATTTTCCAAAAAGCATATTACAACCATAATTCAAATGGTTAAGTGGCCTCAACCTACCCGAATGGAAACCATGTCTATTGGCCACCAAAAAAAATTATAAGCCATCCAAAAACACAAAATTTTAAGCATGTCTAACAATTCCATATATGACCAAATGTTTTGAAACCTTTTGAGATCTAAGTACATAAAAAAAAATATCATAACCAACAGATTTTCCATATAGTGTTAAAAGAAATTGAAACATAAAAAAAACCATTCATATTGCTATTCATCATAGGAATCCAGAGGATCAAGATATTTCGCACTCAAACCAGGTAATTCAGACTCGTGGAGACAAAGAATGTGTTTCTCGATGCAGCTAAGACACACATTTTGCTATTGAATTTGAAACTGAATGAGTTGGAATTATTTTTGAATTTCCTGAAGGCCGAGATTAGAGTTGAATGAACTAGCTGGAGGGTTCATTATGGCCTTGGCCACAATGTTCTTCATTAACTAGTAGAGGTGAAACATATACTTGTACTAAGAAGTAAGACCTTTCGAGTGGCTGAGCCCTGGAACCAGGCCTCTCCAATCTTCCAATTGAATCTCAGATTTAGCCTGATGGTTAAGTTTTGTCTCCCAGTTTGAGATAAATTGATGAACCTGCAATGGGGTACCTATTTTATAGGACTGGAAAACTTCACTAATTAACCTTGAGGAAAATTTACGACCCCTGCCCCTTGCCTAGAGAGTCTGGGCTTGATTATTTTTTCCTCGCTTTGTGGTATTTCTTCCATGACCTCGACCGCCTCTCGCAAAGGAGTCTAATCCAGAGGAGGAAAGAACCATTTTGCCTCTCAAAAAACCTGTGAGGTGATGGAAAACCCTACAATAAACTTCCCATACTTTGAGCTTGAAGCAACTAGAAATATTGAGGTACTAATAATAAAAAAGTAATTGAATACCTGGAAAGCTAACATAGAATAAATGAAAATAATATTGAGCGTTAGGTTTAAATCCAACAATTAAACTAAGAATGAGAGGGGTCTACTGATGAGAACCATCATTAGGTATAATTGGAGGGTTTAATTGTCACCTTTTTAAACTTTTTAGTCTCTATTTATCACATTTAATTACATCATGGTCATATGTTTCTTTGTGTATATGGTGATTAAGGCTTTTCATACTTTGAATGCCTAATATGGTTTAAATGCAAGATAATCATCAATATTTTCATTTTTGTTGAAGACTATGTAATAAAATCTCAGAGTAGACAACAAGAAAATATTATAGGATGGTTTTCCACCTCCTTAACTCCTAAAGGCAACCAAGGGATCCTCGAGATTCCCTCCAACAACTCGAAATCAAAGGCAACCAAGCAAGTGGAAAAGCAAGTGCACCAAACCTCCATTTCTATTGCAATCAAAGGGGACACATCACCTACTTTTAGGGAGTTGTTTATAGCTACCATTCAAGTTAAATAGGGTAGAGACAGATCTTATTAGGATTCAAATTTTGGAGGAAGCTAGTAGACTCTTAGCTCTTGTGATAGACGTTTGAGACTTTCATAGTTATGTAATGAGACTATTTCTACAATAAACTAAGTATTTATTTTGTCCTTCACTAATTTAGTTTCAGAGAGCTGAGCTTGTGGGTGAGGGCCCAATCCATTGGCCTCAGTTTCTCTCTTGTGTATTTATGTTTATTTTTATGCCATTGTAGCTAGTTTACTTCACGATTTTTAACTAGTTTGCTTACATTTAATTTTATTATTTTTGGTTTTCTTCCATTTCACATTCGTTGTAGTTAGGCTCTTGTAGATCATGGTACAGTAGCATATAAAATCCAAAAGATGTGTGTCAAAGCCTCCCTCTCTCACCTCTTTCATTGGAGCTTGAGGAGGGAAGATCTTCAGCACATGCCTAAAATTTCTCTTCAGTTTATGATTTCTTGGAAAGAATAGATAGCCGGTTGTTGTATTTGTCATGAACATGTTGAGAATACTAAGTTATATTTTCATTTGAATGCATAAGTAGGTTTTCTTATCAAATTTAACTCATTTTTTCAATCTTCTTCATCATATATTTTTCAATGCTTATTGCATGAACAAGCAGTTTGTTTTCAGGTTTGAGTAGAGCAGTAGAGGAGGACCAGCATCCCTAGCCCCATTTCTCACCCTTCACCAACCTCCTTTCAAAAAAATTACCCTCAGCTCTTTTTTTATGATTTTCACCGCCACACCGAGAGCAACCCTAGAAGCGCAAGACGTAATTTGAAAGAAGATCTAAGCCTGGAAAAGCATTTGGCTACCTTCCATCCACATAAATACACATTTATCTCACCTTCCCTCATCAATTTTTGCCTCAAAATACCCTCATTCTGTTTCCTGTAGCATTGATAGGACATCCTGTAGCGTACCCTATAGTAGTGCCAATTAGCCTCTCCTTCAACCTAGAAACCATCTTCCACCTCACCTAACCTTTCCACAACCTCCAAGACACCTGCAACATTGAATCCATGATTCCAAGACCTTCTTAAGCCACCTTAGCGCCTCCTTCTATTGCTGCAAAACAGAGCATTTACAAGAATAATTAGCCCATGAGTAGATTCATTTTTAAATCATAGAAGTTAAGCATAAAATAATTATATTTTAGTTAGCCATTTCTCCCAGAAATGTGTGATTATATTAGTCTTCCTTTTTGAAATTTCAATTCAGCAATTTAATTCATGAATGTTGCCTAGTTTACTTCTATTTCTTGCAATAGCTTAAATTGTATATTTCCTTCCTTCCAAAATAGCTAGATGTATCTTCTTGATTTATAATAGTCATTTTATTTTTGATAGAGTAATGGTTTTGATTCATTTGTAGTTCTAGGTCTTATTCAAAAGGGTGACAAACTTCACTAAGAAACCTTAGTAATAACACCCTTTCATAGGAATTAGAAGAGGATGGCATGAGTAGCATGAATCTGTTGTGTATATAGAACTGCCACCTCCTGTAGAAATTATGCAAACATATGTAGATCAATGGATTTAATCTGATCTAACAATGTACTAAATATATATACTAAATCACTTCTACAAATCAATTATAGAAATTAAACACAATCGCCAATCACATGAAGCAAATAAAGAATTAAATCAAACCGCAACATAGATTATTTCCTAGGGAAAGCTTGGTTATCAAAACCCCTCTATATTATATTGTATATTAACCATGGAATCATGAAACAATTACAATGCACTCTTCTCACAGGAGTCTCATGCACTCTACTAACTGTCTCACACTGTCCTGGACAAAACTGACCAACACTTAGAAAATTCTTAGCCTCTAAACAACCTGCCTTTCTTGTGTAATTCATGAGGAATGCAATCCCTATTCCTTAGGAATTTCAACATTTCTCAACTACATAAGGATCATGGGCACTCCAATGAATGTCTCATTGCATGCAAGAAACCTAATAATCACACAACTTATAGTTAACCTCCCTTTCACCTTTGTCTCAATTGGGTCTCCATTGGAACAAACATGCATGCAACTAATAATAGTAAATCATCAGTTGCATGGCAGATCATTGATTTTGAATTAAATAATATTTAATTCACTTGATCTCTCACTAGTGAAACAAAAAGTTACAACTAGTTCAACTGACTCTAACTCACCTAACTGAGTTAACTAATTACACATGCATTAAACTAATGCACCAATTGCAATTTGAACTCCATAACTAATAGAATTACTCTGCATACCTCACCAACCACCCTCAACTCGAAATTCATGAGCTAACTGAGTTTATCACACTTAGTTAACTATTACAAGTGATCATGAGATAAGATTATTTTATTTTCCATTTTAATTAAGGGAAAATTAAAATAGACACTGCACCAAATTTAGCACACACTAGTGTAGGTGCTGCTAGCACCTATTGGTCCCACACTAGTGTAGGTGCTTAAATTTATTTTTGGACTTTAACACTCCCTCTCAACAAGAAAGGGATTATCTGCCACCCTGATCCTGCCTCTATGGTATTCAAATTTTCTCCTGGTGAGTGCCTTCGTCAAAATATCAGCATCCTAATCTTGCATGGGAATGTACTGAAGTAACATTATGTGCCTTTGAACACAATCTTTGAGATGGTGGTACTGTATTTCTATGTGATTGGACCTATCATGAAACACAAGATTAACTGAGATATCATAGTAGCAACCCTGAGCTCATTTTTCGTGCTAGAATGATGACGACCAACCCTGTTGAATCATCACAGACTGTGGCCTCGACAGAGCAAGAATATGAGGAAGTACTGGAAGTCAACCTTAAAGTTGAGGAGGTTATTTCCACGCTGAGCAAAGGAAAGTAGAAGGGGAAAGGAAAAGATCAAGGGTTGGGGTGAAGCCCCGCACATCCCCTCAAAATGTGAAGTCCCCACGAGAGGTGCCCCAAGCACGATCGCCTAACCCATTAAAAAGACCTATGTCTGCTTAGGAGGAGGCCTGGCTGACTGAACCGGTAAGCAGGTTACTACCCTATGTGCAGCCTCGCAGGCCCTCGGTGCGCACGTCCAAGAACCTCGATGGGATGCGCGAATATCCGCAAATGCCTCTGATACTGGGCGAGGTCCCTATTATTGGAGATTCCTTTGGCAAGATCCATGCAGTCAAATTTGATGATCATGAACTCGCAAACCTAGAGGCCTTCCCCGAATTGGCACCTGAACTGTATCTAGAGAGGGTGTTGGAGAATGATGCACTGAAGGTCATCCCTATGTTGTGGGAAAGTAGACTGGCTAGGTCCAAGCTCTTAAATTTGCTGTGAATGCCTCATTTCAGCCATTATAATATGACTAACAGGATCATATGGCAGCTACTCCCTCTGGTCCATGACGACTTCTTATGGATTTAGGACCACATCCCTATAGATGCAGCACTCATCCACCATATCACTGGTATGCCCATGAAAGGGTTGAATCCTATGGAGCATGTGAGGAAGAAATGCAAAAAAAAAAATCGCTGAGAAGGTGCGTGATGATTATCACGTTGAAATAAACATGAGGGGGTTCATGATCAGCACCATCAATGACCCCGGTGCGCGTATGGACGCCTTATTGTTAGCATGCAAGATGATGTGCAAGTGCCAGGTTTCCACCGTCCCCGCGTATGTCATCCAGTTGGTCAGCCGCTGCAAAAAGGGGGTATGCTTCAACTTGTCCCAGTTCCTGTGCACTGAATTTCTGGAGAACGTGTGGGAAGCCCAAGATCTGTGAAGGGAATTCAGCTATTCTTGGTTGCTGCTCCTCATCGCACTAGTTGCATGGGAAGCCTCGGAGGATTCATTCCTCCCCAACCTAGAGCTGAATATGTGTGAAGGGGCATGGTATGCGAATCTATGGGATTCAAAGGATGAAAAGCATATTGAATATAATAAGGTCTTATGGGTTTTATTTTAGAGCGGGCTCGCAGCTACCATTCACTCCCAGCCACACTTGTCGCCAGCAATTTATGATAAGTATAAGAGTATCACAGCGTTTCAAGTAATAATGCATAACATACAGATCAGAGGCCACAAGGATCCAGCATGGGTATCACTGCCATATATGATTTCTCATGAGGATATTGACTGCCTTATTGCCACCTGGCCTCCACACTGGAAGCTCGGCTTCAAATCGGGTACAAAGGACACTGCAAGTATGAGCACCACGAAGGTCACCCCGCCTGACACCACCAAAGAGACTGGAGGAGAGGGCAAGGTTACTGGGAAGGGAGTTGACCTGTAATTACTGAAGGATTCATAGCAGGGCAAGAGTATTGTGAAGGGAGCGAAACCGAAATCGCAGAAGGACTCGCTGCAGGATTTGGGCATGGAGGGTCTAGATGTAAGAAGTGCTGACTCCCCTCGAGGTACAAAACAGACTCGTGACCCTGTTAAAGGGCCTTGGAAGAAGAAACAAACTACATGGTCGGAACAAGACACAGGAGTCACTTTGACAGAGGGGGACCTGGAGCAGATTGCAAACGAAGTCACCCTTGTTGCAGAAGATAAATGGCTGGCTTTGGAAGAGAAGCAGAAGGCCACGGTCGCTATGTTCCAGTCTAATATCTGAGACTCGTAGCTAAAGACTAACACACTGCAAACAAGAATGGTTTAGGTAAGACCCGCCCCCGTGTCAAGCAGCGCATTGATCATCATAGCAGAAAGATACCTCTACCCTCTACCAAGCACAACCCTCATGCTGAGTCCACTCGACTTATGAGTGCAAGTCCTCCCGACTACCACATGAACCATTGCAGATCCTCCACGCATCCCTATTTGAGGAGATTCAACACAGAGACCGTTGAGTGCACCAACAACTCAGTACAATTGAGCAAATGATTGAGGAAAAAACCATTTAGGTGTCCCAAGCATAGGCTACATGTACCCTCACTGCCATGCAGCAGACATAGTTGGAACGCCTAATCAGTAAAGATATCCAGGCTTCTGCCACCCCCCAGGCCAAGATTGAGGGGCTGGTTGCTGCGTTAAAGGCTTCAAGGACCGAGATCCAGGTGGTCAAGACAGAGATGGAACAACATATTGTGGCCTTGCAAGCCAAATTACAGCTAGAAACACCACTTGAGGTAAGGGCCCAGCGAGCTACGTTGGTCACAGACGCCACCAATGTCATCACAGATCAGATTTCTCAGGGCGTAGGACTATTGGAGACAGGTATACATTTGTGAACTAAGGTGCAGTGTGATCCTCTCCTGCGTGAACTCAATCAGGAGCTGCGCCAGAAGGAAAAAAAGTTTGAGCACCTGGATGCCACTATGCCTACCCTGATCCCTGCTCAATGCCTGACACGACTGCGTACCAACCATACACTCAGAGATGAAATTGAATAACTCCGCCAAAAAAAGAAGGTTCTCAGTGATAGCCTTAAGCCTTCGGCCGATGAAGCCCTCAAACTCTCTCACGACGTCGATATCATAGTCAAGAAACTGAACCAGACATTGGAGAGCATCATTGCTGCTATAGAAGGCCCAACTTCATAGAATTCGGTCGATATTTCTCAGAACACAGTTGCGTAGAGTGAAGGAGTTTTTCCCCCACTGGTTGATGCAATTAGTCTGCTGCAGGCAAAGGTGGAAACCCCATGGCCACAGTGACTCGAGACGAGTCACGAGATTGTGTTGGGGGCCTGTTGGAGCAGGGTTCCCTAACCTACGTTTTTGGTACAATTTTGTTAAAATCGGTCCTGCGTAGGGGTTTTGGGGTAGGTCAAAGCCCCTAATGTGTTTTAATGGGTTAAAGGGTAGCTCTAGGGTCCGCAAACCACAGTTTGCGAACCATAGGATAGCGAAGGCTATGATATTAGAAACAGATATATATTTGGGTCTAATAAGAAGTATGTTGATAAGTTGATCTTACATACGAACTATTAGATCTGTTTTTGGTTGTTTTTGGTAAGGACTCTTGTTTCTTGTGTGCACGGAGATCCTCAGCCTTGCCGTGTGAGCGGGCTAGTTTTGGTTGTAAGTGGATCTCAACGTTAATGAATGCGAAGTATCATTAAAGTATCTGTGTATTGAATTGGTTATGTTTACTGCTGAAGCATATCTATGATGATTATTTAAGATGCAAATGTATCTGTGTTTTTTGCATAAGTATATCTATGATCTGTTATTGGCTGTGATTATAGTGCTCTGTGATGGTATTTGATAATGAGCAAGTGGACGCGAATTTATTGATTAGATCTGATAGATTTTCTATGGTTATATGCTGAGTACTTCTTTAAAAGAGATGCAAATAGACTTGTTCTGTGTGGAACTAGTAAGTAATCATACATATCTACCTCACATTACCTATTCCCTCCCAGGGTGCGGAAACCTGGTTCCAGCACCCTCCCATACTACTTCGGGTGAGACTTTGGCCTGCGGAAGTAGGTCATTTCCAAAAGGGCCAGTAGTATAGGGGTTTATTAGCAAACCTTGACCTCTGAACCTGGGTCAGGACCCCTCAATCCAACACTACCCATCATCACCCATTTTGATATGCATATGGAGGTCCTTCTCCTCCAAGCTACTTAAACATTCTTTGTCTCCTATCATGTGAAAGGATGTACCACATCGATCCCATTGCACTTGAAACCATGCATGCATTAATGAGTGATAAGTCAAGCTCAAATTGCGAGGCCAAAGCCTTGCCAGTTGCAGATCCTGAAGCCTTTTTGTTCTTCTCCATGCTCGTGACAGTGAAAACACTTCACTCTGGACATGTTACGCTTACTGCCATCTTTACTGAACTCAGAATTTCAATGGAATTTCCTTCCTTTCCCCCTCTTTGCCTTGGCATCCAAAGAACAATCTTCTTCATCTTCATTCTTAGATGAAGATCCATCTCTGGTATTCTGCTTGAATTCTTCTTGCACCAAATCCAACCAAAGTCCTTCCCAATCTGGCAGCTTTTTCCTCCATTGACAGATTCCTGATAACTATGCTAACTCTTGGGAAGTCCTAGAAGCGATAGGCTCACAAAATCACCATCAACTACAATAATTTCGATGCTCCCAAGCTCATCCCAACATTGGACAAAATTTGTTAAATATTTCGGCATGGTTTTGACTTTCTCCATTTTGATCTTCCTGAGTTTATCCTTCAGTTCCAATTTTCTATGATCATTGCTACTCTGAAATAGATCTGTCAAAGATTTCCACATTTCATATGGTGTCATTCTACCATGGATACTTGAGACAATGTGGTCTCTTACTCTCTCTAGTAATATCCTCCTTGCCTTTGCAACTTTCTTTTTCCAGGCATCAAGATTTGCAACATCTGTTATAACGGGTTTGGGAGAATCATTTTCAATGAATTATTTCAACCCATTGTCCTCCAGTACTGCTTCGATTTTTTCTTTCCAAGTAATATAGTTAGATTTTCCCTTGACTACATACTGCAATCTCAAGCCATTGAAATCCATTTCAATCCTGAATCGCCTGTAGCACCAAGAATGTCTTCTGCAAATTCGAATTATATTCAGTCACAAACTCAGGTTCTCCTCCACTATAGTGGTTTCCTATGCTCTGATACCATGCAGAAATTATACAAACATATGTATATCAATGGATTCAATCCAATCTAACAATGTACTAAAGCTAGATATTGAATCGCTTCTATAAATCAATTGTTGAAATTAAACACAATCACCAATCACATGAAGCAAATAAAGAATCAAGTCAAACCACAACACAGATAATTTCTTGGGGAAAACTTGCTGCTCAAAATCCCTCTATCTTCTAGTGTATATTAACCATGGAATCATGAAACAAATACAATGCACTCTTCTCACAAGAGTCTTCTGTAGTCTGCTAACTGTCTCACACTGTCCTGGACAAAATTGACCAACACTTAGCTAATTCTCAGCCTCTAAAGAGCATGCCTTGCTTGCACAATTCATGAGGAATACAATCCCTATTCCTTAGGAATTTGATCCTTTCTCAACTACCAAAGGATCATGGGCACTCCTATGGATGTTTGGTTGCATGCAAGAAACCTAATAATCACGCAATTGATAGTTAACCTCCCTTTCCTCCTTGTCTCAACTGGGTTTCCACTAGAACTGACATGCATGCAGCTAATAATAGTAAATCATCAGTTGCATGGTAGATCATTGATTTTGAATTAGATAATATTTAATTCACTTGATCTCCCTCTAGTGAAACAAACAGTTACAACTAGTTCAATTGACTCTAACTCACCTAACTGAGTTATATCATTACACATGCATTAAATTGATGCACCAACTACAATTCGAACTCCATAACTAATAGAATTACTTTACATGCCTCACCAACCACCCTCAACTCGAAATTCATGAGCTAACTAAGTTTATCACACTTAGTTAACTATTTCAAGTGATCATGAGATAATATTACATTTTATTGTCCATTTTAATTAATGGAAAATTAAAATAGACAGTGCACCAAATTTAGCACACACTAGTGTAGGTGATGCTAGGACCTCTTGGTCCCACACTAGTGTAGGTGCTGCAATTTCTTGTTGGAATTTAACACCTCTAAGTTTGTATGAACCCCGAGTTGATAAAGTAAAGTAGAGTAGCCTCTGGGAGTTTCAGCACTCTTGGTGCAATATGAGGGTTCACCATCTACCTCCAAAGGCTGAAAACAACAAACGTATGCTCCCCGAGCCCTCTTGAGACCAAACATAAGAAACCCTGAATGTAGACAATTCTAGAGATAAAAAATGGACAAAAAAACGAGTACATACATCCATAAATGTGACATATAAAAATCTCCATGTTAGAGAAATATAGTACATACCCATGAAAGATAATAATCTTCTAAATAAAACCAATACAATCTGATAGTAAGTAGAAAACTCATAATAAACCCCAGAGTGGTCCTTCCAAAATTCTTTACAAAATTTCCATTTTCTTGTAGGGTCTTGATTAGGTGCTCAAAAATTTAGTTAAAATTCAAGTTTTTCAAATTGATGTGGAACTTTAATGACCATATAGTGCTCATCTTTCTGAATATGGCACAACTTGTTTTGCGCGAAACAAACTCTGTATGCTCCAAGAATCATGTTCTGTTTATTTTACCAAAAAAACGAATTTAAAAAAAAATGTGAAACACTACACAATCAGAAAACTGTACTGCTAACATAGTAGGATGAATGCGCTGCCTATGTAGTAGGGTGATTGTACTGATAAATGGGCTCATTCAACGAATCATGTTATTCCAAGTGGCACATTTTTTTGTTTAAAGTGGCGACTTGTGATTATTTTTTGGGTGGCTAATCATAGGTTTCCATGTGGCATGGCCTAGGGCTGCCATGTAGCAGCCCGAGGGCCACAAAAATTATGGCGGCCGGGGTCGAAACTATGACAGCCACATACAAGCCAAATGACTCCACCAATCGGGTTGTTCTTTGTTTCTTAACATGTAATGGTTTTGATTTATATTTATAGCTCATAAGATTAGTTTTTGGGGGTGGGGGTCGAGGTCTAGCCCCAACCCAAGTCACCACAGCCTAGTGGGTCTAGGGGCAGGATAAAGGGGAGGCTAGCCCCCCGCCCCTGTAATGTTCCAAATCAAGAAAATGCTACAACAATGAGAATATCTCGAGATATTCTAATGTTGGAGACTCGATAATATGTAAACACAATAATGGTGTAGCAGCACACTCAACTCATAGAAACATGAGAGAAATCCATAGCCATATTATTAAGAAATAGCAGCAACAATAGAATACAATATCTTTGATGAAATGTTACACAAGATTGGCAATGCTCAATCCTCAAAAGTCTAGTACATGGATCATGACAAACCACTGCTACACAATGTACACCAACCTATGATAGCGCAGTTTTATAGAGAAACTGCATGCTACATATGTCAAATACATGAATATGGCAATGTATGGCTCAATACAATAATGGGAGTGAAGATCTCAACTCCCAAAGACTATCTCTCATCAATCCTAGAAGGATTGGCAATAAAATACAAAATCTGCAAAATGTCGGAGTTGCTGGGTAGTTACAGCAACTCAAAAATAGAATTGGATGGAGAGACTATAGATGAAGCCCAAACTAAACATGCCTCCTCCAATGGACCTTTAGAGTGAAAGGCTGATCCTCTCACCAAATATCTTACCCTCCAACAATCTGCAAGAGCCCCACTGCAAATGCTCCTCTAAAAATAACGCAGTTACTGGATGGAACAGTACTGCAGGGCTAGGGAATGAGTTGGCCTTGATGCCAAAGTCTGCAATTAGCTCCAGAAAGCCTCCAATCTGATATCCCAAAGGGAGGAAAGACTCCTCCTTTGAAAATAGCTGATGAAGGTGGTGTAGTGAACCCTCACTGCAACACCCAGCAACACAGTATTATTCTGCTGCAGAAATAACGTTGTCTTGATGGAGGATGCCTGGACTCAAGCTTAGATGTGAGACAAATCAGTCCAAACCCTCAAGGGACCTCTCAAGAAGGAGAAGGAATCCTGAACAGGAATTCCCCGAGAAATTCTTGATAAACAGCAAAGAATGCACAATGTCTGAATAGACATGAAATGAATTAATACAAGCATGAGAAACAATGGTTGCCTTGTCCTCCTTTTAAAAAAATGAAAGCCCCTTTCCATGGGTCCCACTCCTATTAGGGTTTCCTCCACCAAATAACCCTTTCCTAATTCATACTGCGCTTCTTTTCTAGGTATGCTCCACCTCTTGGCCCAGCGCTGTTGACTTGGTCAAACTTGACCTTGTCCACTTGCAAATAACCCTGTTCACACATGAGGGTGTGAAAGCCAGCTCCAATGATGATCCCCTCTCATACTATAAGGGATTTTATTCAAACTATCATTATGCATGGGCCTCCTTACCCATTTATTCTCCTCATTGGTGAAATAAGCAAAATTTAATGTTCCAATTATCTGCATGAACATTTTGGAACATTACAGTCCTCCCCTCCCAAATGTTGCTTGTCCTCAAGCAACTGCAAGGATAGAACTGAAAGCCTCCTCTCAAGGCATGGAGTCTATGAAGTGTTGAGGAATACCTTCCTCATGTGGATCCTCCATCCCCCAAGCAATCAACCATGCAAAATGAGTTACCTCCCAACATGGCAACTCCTGAAATACATCTTCCACCTCTGGCTCCGGCAATGTAGGTGGGCTGAAAATATAATCCTAGTAGACAATGTAGGCTACCCCACGCTATCCATCTATCCACTTATGATAAGTGTAGAGAAATTTTTGATCCTGGGCTGCAAAATACTTTCCCTCAAGTGGCAAGATGAAGACTAGATTTCCGAGGATCTCTCCTCCAACGATGCAAATCATGCTGGCCTAAGTATCTCCATATATGATGAGTTGGAAGTCATCATCATATGGTATCTCCTCCATCATATGGCTCACCTCATAAGGAAACAAATGAGCTGTTGTAGTGGCCATACCATCTCCCATGCTCCCTTTATAACATGTAGTGAAAATTGTATGGGAGTTTCCCCCCTCCAAGGACACATTCACCCAATGTTTCTCTCCTCCAATCATTCTCCGAAAAGAAACTATAGCAATATCAGCCAAGGGAACCATAAAAATAATCATGCTGGCTGCCATGTGAAGTAAAGGAGAAGGACAATGGTCCCTCAAGTGTAACCAACATGGTTTGACTCTCCACTACCATAGAGAATAAAATTATGGGTGGCCTCCCCACCATCCTCTTGCTGCCCCAATTTCTTCCCAAGCTTGGAGAAGGTGAATGATGTAGTGTGAAATGTAAGTGTGTTCTCCATGAGTAGTCTCCTCCCCACATCCTCTTAGGGAGTGATCATCCATAATGGCCTTATGCAGACCATCAAATCTAGAAGAAAGAATAATCCTTCTTTGAGGAAATCCCTACACATATATGGTTAAGAGATGCATATATATAGATAAATCATCATGCAAATCAAAAATACTCTCACCATATTTTTTGCTCATATAAATGGATTGGATCATAGATGAGTCTCCCCTCATCCTCAAAGGGAAAAGATTTGACTATGCTTACTCCTCCAAATCCTTATGATCCATGGAGTGCCTCCTCAACGTCTTCAAGTGGTTTTTCCCACAAGAAGGAAAGAAATGAAATGTGGCCCTCATGGTTGGCCCATGGTTTCTCCTGAAATGTACAACATGTATATTAAGGAGAATCATGCTCCCAATGGGCATCCTCAATCCCAAGCCCACTCTCCAAGAAAAGCTCCCCATAAATATAAACATATCAGCAATACATGGAAGCATAGTACAATAAGAACAAGTTTCCAAATGACAACTGGAAAGTGGATCAAGGCCCCATACAAGGAACCAACGTAGTGCATGCCCTACCTGCATCAAATAAAACAAAAATAAGTGTTCTTCTAGCCACTTGTTTGTTGCCACAATCATCCTACAAGATGTGAACATGAAAGTACAAAAGGGTGTCAATGGTACACACCAAAAATCATGTGGCTTTCCCCACATCCCACAAATGAGATAGCCAATATCAATGCTACAAAGGGCTTCAAGTACATCATTATACAATATGCAAGAAGGAATAATCTTCCTGGGTACAATATTCTGCTCATAAAAAGGCAAGAAGTACAAAACATAAAGTGAAATTGTACATCCTCCATTATGTACTTGAAGACTTGAGTTGGAATGGCTCAACTGAAGAAGCTCCCTTACTTTCAATGAGTAGGAAGGTGGTTGTGACATCCTCACCATCATCTGGGCTTTGCATTTGTCCATATGCTAGAATATTTCTTGTTGAATTCCCTCCCAAATGAACTCCTCTGCCAAGGCAAGATATGCATCAAAATGCATGGAAAAGAAGTCCCCTTGTACTGCATGCAATGGCTTCTCCTTGAGACTAGAATCTCTATCCAAGAAGACTCTACCATGTGAATAGATGACCATATCATCCATAATGTATCTGTCATCTCTCTCCGGGTCATCAAGAATCACACATGCATCAAGATCCTTGGATTACTCAACTAAGAGCTGAGAGCTCCAGTAAGGATTAATCCTCCTCAGAGACAGCGCTGGTGATCTGGCATGTGTATCTCTCCTCATGTTGTTGTCTGCTACTTTGACATACCCCATGCCAAAGTTCTCCTCCAAACTCTTCACCTCTCCAAAATCCAAGAGTGGTGAATCCAAATACAAAATGTCTCTCATCAATAATATATCAGGTGGCCTCCTTGGTGGAATGCCTCTATGCAGTGAGAAATCTATGTCAAGAGTGGACTACACATATGGTTGGGAAATCTTTCCCTTGCTCTCACAGTGCAATACAGTTTGCCTCCTCTTTGCACTAGCTCTCTGAAATAGAGAAGGGTGTGTGCCTCTCATCACATGATGCTGCTCTTCCTCCCTTCGTTCTTCTTCCAGCTGCAGTGCTGCATAATCATGCTGCTCATTGATTTTTCTTGGACCTCCATGTATGAGATCCTGGGGACTTCCTTGCAAGCTTGCAAGAATCTCTCTAGTTGGATCAAGATCTCCTCCTCCCTCTGCGTGAGGTACTAGATCAACTCTAGAATTGACAACGTTGTTGCCCTTAGCTCTCTCAACCTGATTGGGCAACCCTCCAATGATTGGATCCTCTTTTGAAAAATAGATCCCTTTGCCTCCTTGTGCAAAAAATTAAGATCTTGCCACTAAATAAGCATCATGCAATATATCAGCCTCCTTCATGGTTCTCTGAAATGTTTTTGAGTCAATGGTTTCCTCCATCATATGCAAGGGTTTTGTTTGCTTGAATGTGTTTGTTTCCTCCTCATGTGTTTCAAAGTCTCTTCTACCCAATCTCCTTATCAAAGTTCAAATTAACATTGAATAGGAAGAGGTATTTGTATTTTTCAAAGTAAAAGACTCAAATAACCACCATGCATTCACCTTACCTCCCAAGTGCAGCGCTACTACTCTGATGGCTTCATCTTTGGGAATCTGATGCTGCTATAGAAAGGTGTCTAATTCTTCTATCGAAGCCCTGGCTGAAAAAGTAGGGGAACCATCAAAGATAGATAGAAGAAATCTATCCTCATCATGCTGCTTGCTCCTCCTTACCATGATCTTGCAAAACTCTGGAAAATTAATATGATCTCTTATCTCCTGAGTTTGAGATTCATACTCATGCAAGAAACCTCTAAGAGTTCCTTTCTTCGGCATTCCTCCTTCTTCTTCTCTTCTCATGGCAAAGCTGGCCATGTGACTGCACTGTACCTTATAGGGTGTAGCTACATTCTCACATCTCCCATAAGACAAACTAGAGTCTGATTCAGTTTCAAACCCTCTTGGATATCCTGTACAAATCTCCCTCATTATCTTCTCAAACTCTTCATGAATGCTCTGTACAGATTTCGGAAGAAGCTTTGTAAGCTCTTCTTCCCTCCTTTCTCCATAAAATGGAGTCTTCATCTTCTCTCTCCTTGATATCATGATGGCTGAGATCCACTGGTTGGGCCAGAGATCATTCTTTGATACCACTGTAATGTTCCAAATCAGGAAAATGCTACAACAATGAGAAAATCTCGAGATATTCTAATGTTGGAGACCCAACAATATGTAAACACAATAATGGTGCAGCAGCACACTCAACTCATAGAAACATGAGAGAAATACATATCCATATTATTAAGAAATAGCAGCAAAAATAGAATACAATATCTTTGACGAAATGTTATACAATATTGGAAATGCTCAATCCTCAAAAGACTAGTACATGGATCATGACAAACCACTGTTACACAATGTACACCAACCTATGACAGCTTATTTTTCTAGAGAAACTGCATGCTACATATGTCAAATACATGAATATGGAAATTTATGGCTCGATACAACAATGGGAGTGAAGATATCAACTCCCAAAGACTACCTCTCATCAATCCTAGAAGGATTGGCAATAAAATACAAAATATGCAAAATGCCGGAGTTGCTGGGTAGCTGTAGAAACTCAAAAATAGAAATGGAAGGAGAGGCTACAGATGAATCCCAAACTGAACATGCCTCCTCCAATGGACCTTTAGAGTGAAAGTTTGATCCTCTCACCAAATATCTTACCCTCCAACAATCTGCAAGAGCCCCACTGCAAATGCTCCTCTCAAAATAACGCAGTTACTGGATGGAACTGTATTGTAGGGCTAGGGAATGATTTGGCCTTGATGCCAAAGTCTGCAATTAGCTCTGAAATTCCTCCAATATGAAATCCCAAAGGGAAGAAATATTCCTCCTCTGAAAATAGCTGATGAAGGTGGTGTAGTGAACCCTCACTGCAACACCCAGCAACACAGTATTATTTTGCTGCAGAAATAACTCTGTCTTGATGGAGGATGCTTGGCCTCAAGCCTAGATGTGAGACAAATCATTCCAAACCCTCAAGAGACCTCTCAAGAAGGAGGAGGAATCCTAAATAGGAATTCCCCTGGCAACTCTTGCTAAACAGCAAAGAATGCACAATTTCTGAATAGACATGAAATGAATAATACACGCATGAGAAACAATGGTTGCCTTGTCCTCCTTTTAAACAAATGAAAGCTCCTCTCCATGGATCCCACTCCTATTAGGGTTTCCTCCACCAAATAACCCTTTCCTCATTCATACTATGCTGCTTTTCTAAGTGTGCTCCACCTCTTGGCCCAGTGCTATTGACTTGGTCAAACTTGACCTTGTCCACTTGCAAATAACCTTGTTCACACATGAGGGTGTGAAAACCAGCTCCAATGATGATCCCCTCTCGTACTATGAGGAATTTTATTGAGAATATCATTACTCATGGGCCTCATTACCCATTTATTCTCCTCCTAGGTGAAATAAGAAAAATTTAATGTTCCAATTATCTGCATGAAAATTTTGAAACATTACACTTCCCCCCCCCCCGGGTGCTAACCGTAACATAAAAACCACCGGCAAATATGCGAACGAAATCATCACGTAGTCTGTGGATTTTTAATCGTTAAACATTTCTCGGGTTGGGGCAGGAGTTGAGGGCTCGACCCCCAGTCCCATGATGTCAATATGACCGTGAAGGAGGCAGAGTGGGGGCCCGACTGATGGGGGCGGGCCGTTGGCCTCAGCCCCTGGGAACGTGGCCGCCCATATGGCCATATTTTTTTAAAACAAGGAATTAATGGTCAAATTGGCGCATTGAAAAATTCGCCTTGATATTGGGTAATTTGGCACTCCGTTAGAGAATTTCGGGGCGAAATTATAGGTTCTGTGTCAAATTTGGTGGAATTTGGGGTGCGGTTAGTGCCAAAACTTGTGGAAGCCATAACCTACTAATGTTTTGACCAATTTGGGAGTAGCTAGAGTCTAGACATGTATTTTTTTGCATTTTGGAGCCATTGGAGCAGGTTTCAGAGTTGTTTGAGCATTGTAAATGTATGTAATCACAATTTTAAGCATAATAGAAGAGGGACAATGTTGCACTGAAAATTTTCACCTTGACATTTTGTTGTCCGTATGAGCTCATTATCACTCATACATTTCTCCCTTACAAGTCTAAACAAATCAGTTCCTAAAGTCAAGCCTTGAAATTAAGAGAAAAGCTCATAAAAGTCTTAAAAACTCTTGTACCGCACTTTCTCTTAGTATTGCATGTGGTGCCGCACTTTATTGCTCTAAATCATGCGGAGCTAAATGCACTTTCTGTTTATTAAAGGTGCGGACCCCTGTAAAAGATCAGAAAAGGTGCAAGTAAAATCTATAAGCTCAGTTTGAGTCATTTTTGGAAGCTTCTAGAAACATTCTTGCGGTGGAAAGTCCACTCTTTTCAGGTTCATGCATCCCATCCATTAAGGAGCTAACCCCTTGATGTAAGGAGCTAATCCCTTTGAAGGAGGATCCTATCCCTTCTTGTTTGGAACCATAACGTCCTCCTTTCACAATAAAAAGAGGCATAGAGCAGCCTCAAAGCGTTAGAATTGATGAGTGGAAGCTTTAGTATTATTTGAGGTGAAGTGTTGTTGGAACTTAGACCCTTTTAGCTAAGATTTTATGTGGGAAAGATTACATACCTGTATGTATCTCAGTTGGAAGAGTGCAAGGCTTGTCAGAGTAAAGGAGATTCCTGCTTTAGACCCTAGGAAGACCTGTACAACATCAAGGCAGACACAGTTGTAAGGTTTTTCTCACTGTTCAAAGTTAATACAAATAAGTCTGTTTTTCTCAATAAGTTGTCAATTGATTGATTTATTTTATGGATTCCTTGATCACCATAATAGATATGATTTATGAATATATCCTATGCAGGTGCTATTTGATGTTTATTTGTTTGTGATTGTAGATCTTTGAAGGAAACTCTTTCGGGCGACTAAAGGATGACTGCTACAAACAAGCGTTGGATCAAAGGTAAGATCGTCAAACCTTTATAACATTTGATTATGAATCGTGATATATCTAGAGAAACATAGATTTAATTGTCTGTTTGTTGCTAGCTATCCATAGGACACTTGGGAGGTCTGTCTTGTCTGCAAGAGCGACTTATCTGTCCAACAAATTGGCGACTCCACTGGGGAATGGTTGGATTTTTTGTTTTCCTTTTTTTTTGACTTGAGAAAATTATTTTTCTGGTTCTTGATTGATGTATACTGGTTTGGCTGGCTTAGTTTAATTTTTTTGTACTTTGAAAAATTTTGAAAAATTTTGTTTTCTTGAAGTTTTCTGATCTCCGCACTTTGCATTCATGCACAGTGTGTTCATCTCCACAATTTTCTTGAGTATCCAGTGCGGTACCGCACCTGTTTACTCTGGAGCCTGTGGACCCTGGGAAAATTTTATGAAAACTTAAAATTTCCTTTTCAGGCTTAGTCTATATTTAATTTAGGATTCTTAGCATCTACCCAAATCTGTATTTTTCTGTCAAAAAGGCTTGTTTATGACTTTCTTTCAGCAAATTTTTCATCTCATCAATCTCTGTTAAGTTAATTGGGTGTTTTGAGTCTCTTTTTTGAGAAATTCTTAATTTTATTTCCTTTGGTCATTACTTGGAGGTTTGTCTTAGTCTTTTCACAATTTTGCATCTTTTTTCTTTTGTTTTTGCAAAAACAATTCCCCCTCATTCGCCGGGGGGGCTAAATTGTGTATGAGTGTTAATTGCCTTTGAGTGTTTTTTATTTTTTTTATCTTTGGAACTCTCACCCAATTTTCTTACTTACACTTGATTGGTTCTTAGATTACATTACAATCATCTTGTGTTTGAGAATTCTCTTTCATAGATCACATTTGCATAATTAGAAATCTCATTTTCAGGATATGAATGAAAATGTGCATAGATGACATTTGCATACTTTTCAAGTGAATTGTGCATAGATTACAAATGCATACTTTACATTCTGAAAAATAAATCGTAGATTTAGATCAGTTTCTTTAATTTGAATTTATATGTTTTTATGCTTGTTTTAAAAACACAAAAATAAAAAATATGGAATTGATTAGCATTAGTTTTTCTTGATGAAATCGATGCATTATAGAATTTGTTATATTTTCTCTTATTGATTAATTTTTTGCATTGTTGGAAGTGAATAGAAACTCTCTCCCTACTTTAATTAGGATTCATCGAATTGAAAATATTACATTATCATATTCGATTGCATTCAGTTTTGGGTCGGGTCATAACACCATTGGTTTCATATCCATTTACCCTTTGAGTAATAACAGCCTAAATAACACAGTGCTTAATTAAAATTCATCTAGTAATTTTTACATTTTTAGGGCTCTTTCCACCAATCTAGCTTAGGCTAGTGTCTTGGAATAGGTTTTAGTTAACTCTCCAAGACAATAAAACAAACAAGTAGTTGATCTTGCGGTAGGAAAAATTCCAATTGTTGCATGTATGCTCTGGGAAGCTCCTCCTAAAGGAGTCAAGCACGAGATCATATCTGAACCAGTGAGGTAATCAATCCTTCCTCATTGGGAATGATAGAAGATATACACGTATTAAAAACGGTAAACCTCGGATAGACCATTGTTGAGGAGCCTGGGGTCACTTGTCGGTAAACCTTGGATTATGTCAAGGAGCCTTCAAGGGGATTGAGCTTTGTTACTCTGCCCTTGCGTGTGTGTCGGATCGTAGACTGTTCCCCCAGGTATATTTCTTTTTGTTGGTAACCTTAGTGGCCATAAACTATAGGATTCTTTCCAAAGGTAACGGTGGGGGGAAGATTCCACTGTATCTGGAGCAAACGTCGGCTAGACTCACTTGGACTCTCTAGAGGGTTATCTTCACTCGAGATGGTATAGTGGAGAAACTTGCACCGGTTTGTTTCATTAAGCAGATTGTTGGGGTAACTATTCCAACTGCCATTTATGCATTAAAATTATACGATGTTGGACATCATCACCAACTAGTGTTTTTAGTGCCGGAATCTACTATTTGTGTGTGGTTTGACTCCTAGATTTGATAGCACGTGTTAATTTTTTTGTTTTTACTTTTAGAGACCATAGATGTGAATTGTGAATTTTAATTGTTAGGTGTGAATTGTGAATTTTTAATTTTAGTTTTAAAATTGTTAATAAAATTCACTGAAGTTGAATATAATGGCAATTGCTCCGGAATTTACTAACCAAGGAATCCCTCTTAATGAGAATCCTAGTACTTTTCCTTGAGCCTTTGGAAATGTTGGTCCTCCTTATATGGCTACATTATCATTACCTGGATTTACAATATGTTTATAGATATGGTTATTTTCAACTTCGTTGGCCCTAAATACTCCAATTGTTCCACCTCAACCGAATTCTTCACCTCAACAGAGTTCACCATCTCAACATCACCAACCTTCTATTGACCCTTTACCTTCTTCGCCCAATATGTATTCCTCTCTTTCTTCCTCTTCGCTTGGTAAAAGCCTTGACGCTAGTAACCATGTGACTAAGAAGAAGAAGAAAGGGAAGAAGAAGAAGAAGAAGAAGAAGCAAGATAAGAAGGAAGTCAACCAACCAACCATGGATGTAAATGTTAGTAGTGTTGAGGAAACCGCCAACATGCATCAGAAACCCAAATACCTTTGCAGGATTTGTAAGGGTGACCACTTCCTTATCAATTGTCCCGGTATTCCAAAGGTCTTGGAAGTATGGTCAGAAAAATCTTGTCAACTTACCGTTGATCCATCAACCAATGATAGTCAGGTTCCTGGGAAAAAGGGTAAAGTTAGGTTTCATTGTAAGTTATGCAAAGGGAGTCATCAAACTCACATTTTCCCTCACATGGATGAAGCCTCAAAATTGTTGGAAAAACTTACTATTCTACAACGCGAATTTTCAACTGGTTACCATCAACTTTCTCCCAACCTACCGTCAACTGATGGAGAGATTGATCTAATTCCAAATATAGTCGATCCCACTCTTCCATTGAATATTGAAACTCATATCACTTAGGTTGATGATCCATTAGTTGATCAAGTGGTCGATTCGATTTCACATTCAGTCGATCCCACTCTCCCTGAAGAGAGTGAACTTCATACCACTCTGGTTCTTCTTGTTACATCAAATTATTCTACACCGGGGGGCATTTCGCCTATTCCTATAGAACCCCCTCCAAGTATCGAGGTCATTTCCTTTGATTGGAATATACTGACAGAACCTCATCTTCCTTCCTCCATCCCTTTCCAAATAATTGTGCAGGCTTGTCGTAAGAATGTATGCTGCACACATGTAGATGAAGGTGCTTCTGTTAATATTTTATCCTCAACTGCTTGGAAAGCTTTGGGTTCCCCTCAGCTTGTGCTTGTTACATAGAATTTGAAAGATTTTAACAGAACCATTAGTGAACCTTTAGGGATCCTTCCTAAGTTTTCTATTACTTTGGAAGGTAAAACTATATGTATTGATCTTATGGTAGTTCGAGGTCCCTTGTATTTCAATTTACTCCTTGGGCAAGACTATGTTTATGCAATGAAAGGTGTCGTATCAACACTCTTTCGCGTGATGTCTTTCCCTCACAATGGAAACATTGTGACAGTTGACCAACTTTCATTCCCTTGTCTTGATTCGACTACCAATAATCTAACACCCTAAAAGTTCCTTCTACTCAAGTGGTATCTACCCCTCCATGGGTTAATTATGTGGCAACTAGTCCCATGTTTTCAGTTACCGATGCAAGCGAGCCTCTCACTGTTTGTTCATCTTCCTTTGACTTAGATCCGGTAATTGACATGGAAAACTCTATGGGATTATTTGAATGCGATGTTCTTATCCCTTTTGAGTACCTTGACATGTGTTCCTTCCATAGAAGTATTATTCCTTCTGATGAATACCTCTTGGAAGCCATGATCAAGGCGTGTCCATTGACATGTGTTTCTTCCAGTTGGAAGCCATGATCAAGTCACTGTGAGGATAGTTCCTTTTACTGTGTCAACCTCATTAAAAAATGAATCAGTTAGTCGAGAGCACAGTTCCTTTTCTTGTGTCAAGCTCGTTAAAAAAATGAAATAAGCTTCCAAGAGCATAGTTCTTTTCCTGTGTCAATCTCGTTAAAAAATGAAACAAATCCTACCCTAATTGAGTCGAGTCTTTAACTAGATCTCGTAAATGTTAAGTCGTATATTTAGGTTAGTTATTTTAGTTTTTGCATAATTTTCTTACAGTTTTAGGTCGGGTCTTTCATATGATCTCGTAAATGAACCTTCATTCCATCCAGCTATTAATTACCATTAGTCTATTTAGTTGAATGAAATGAAGCTGGGGGGGCATGCGCTCTAGCAGTTACGCTTGGGGGGGCGTTAAAAACTTATCTCAAGCATGATTTTTCCTTCGTTTCAAGCTTGTGTAAAAATGAAACAAACCAATCTCAAGCACAATTTTCTCTATTTCAAGCTTGTGTAAAAATGAAACACAACACTTTTAAGCATAATTTTCCTACGTTTCAAGCTTGTGTAAAAATGAAACAGACCCTTTTTCAAGCATAATTTTTCCTATGTTTCAAGCTTGTATAAAAATGAAACTTATCTCGAGTCCATTTCGGTTATTATTTTCAAGACTCATTAAACTCATGAAAATCCCGAGCTTCTTTTGCTATCTTTCAATTCTCGTAAAACACATGAAAATGCCGAGTTCTTTCCTTCTTTTCCTGTTCATAAATTAAATTTAAATTCGGCCATATGAGTACATTTTTATCCCTTTTACGAACTCGTTAAAATTTACGAAAAATCGAAACCATGGAGCCCTATTTTAAGCCCTTTTCAAACTCTCTAAAAATGAAAATATTGCCGAGTACTTGACTATTTGAACTCGTTAAATGAAATGAACAGTTGTCCCTTCAGTATAAGTTTACCCCTTTTCTGGACTAAAATGGACTATTTATGAAAAAGGTATATGTTGACTAATCATGGTCAATAGAGTTCTCTCTTGCATTATTTTATCCTTTTTTGGGCCTAAGAGACTAAATTTACGAAAAAGTACACCCATGGAGTTTTCTTAAGTTTTTTCTTCTGACTCCCTAAAAATGAAAAACACTGAGTTTCTCCTACACTGGACTCGTCAAAATTTAATAGTAAAGGACCTTTTGATTACAAACAGGAACGGACCACTCCTTCTTAGGGTTCGATTTTAAACTAAGTTGGACTCATCCGAAGGATGAGCTTATAAACAAGCAAATGTTATCCTCCTCAAGATTTTAAAAAATAAAGAGGTACTTGCTAGAAATGGTGGGGGAAAAGAGAGAAAACATATTCATTTGTTACACTTTGATTTGTAAAAGCATTACACCACTCTTGAACATGACACTTTTTGTCACACTTCTAGCTGGGTTGGGAAATCCTTTTCCTATCAGCTAATCAAACCATATTGAAGGTCTTCAATTGGTTTCTGGGTATGAGCTTAGGGAAAATGTTACCAAACCATCTGCAGTGTCATTATGTGTTCAAGAGGACATTCAAACAAACCATTCATCTGAAAACATTTGTCTCCATTCGCGTTGACCATCCCTGAGTCAGTCCTTGCAAAATATTTCTTCAAAACTTGATCTATGGTTTCGTGTCGTGAGCTTACTTATGACGGATCACTTTCTATCGACGATAGCTCATCATCTAGGAAGTTGATCTAGAATCCGTCAGTACCTTGAAATTTGCATGCCTTAATGGCAGGTTTCTCGCCTTCAATGATAGGTTGCATCATTGATCTTCAATCGAATGATTCTGTGAAATGTTCGACTTTAGATCACTTATTCACATCTCATAGATTGTACTGAGTACTTTGAGATCCATTTTCATTATTGGTGGTTTCTCTCACACTTGTTAACATTTCACATCATTGACTGGTAATCAAGTGGGTTCTACCATGTTCGACTTCAACACATTTAATCGCATGGATAGAATCGTACTAGTTCGGGAAGCAGAAATCAAGACCCTGGATCTAGTTTCCACCATCCAGGCTGCGAGGAGTTTTATTATTCATTATGCACTAGACTATTCATTACAGATGGTTGCGTCCATGTTGTGTCTACAATATTGATGTAATAATAAAATCATTTCTATATCAGAACAAGTTTAGTTAGTTTTTGATCTGAGTATGGGAATGCCTACCTCAGCAATGATATATATACATATATACATTTTGCATTGAATGTTTTTACAGGTTTCGACTGGGGTGTCCACAGGTTGATCCTTGAAATAATAAAGTACTTCAATCTTCATACATTACAGACTCACTCTTCATCTATTACAGACTTCGCACTTTAGGGGGCAATCTGTTACACTGAAAATTGTCACCTTGACGTTTTGTTGTCCGTATGAGCTCATTATCACTCATACATTTCTCCCTTGCAAGTCTAAACACATCAGTTCCTAAATTCAAGCTTTGAAATTAAGAGAGAAGCTCATAAAAGTTTTAAAAACTCTTGTACCGCACTTTCTCTTAGTATTGCCTACAGTGCTGCACTTTATTGCTCTAAATCATGCGAAGCTAAATGTACTTTCTGTTTATTAAAGGTGCGGACCCCTCTAAAAGATAAGAAAAGGTGCAAGTAAGATCTAGAAGCTCAGTTTGAGTCATTTTTGGAAGCTTCTAGAAACATTCTTGTGGTGAAAAGTCCGCTCTTTTCAGGTTCATGCATCCCATCCATTAAGGAGCTAACCCCTTGATGTAAGGAGCTAATCCCTTTGAAGGAGGATCCTATTCCTTCTTGTTTGGAACCATAACCTCTTCTCTTTCACTATAAAAAGAGGCATAGAGCAACCTCAAAGGGTTATAATTGATGAGTGGAAGCTTTAGTATTGTTTGAGGTGAAGTGTTGTTGGAACTTAGACCCTTTTAGCTGAGATTTTATGTGGGAAAGATTACATACTTGTATGTATCTCGGTTGGAAGAGTGCAAGGCTTGTCAAAGTAAAGGAGATTCCTGCTTCGGACCCTAGGAAGACCTGTACAACATCAAGGCAGACATGGTTGTAAGGTTTTTCTTACTGTTCAAAGTTAATACAAATAAGTCTGTTTTTCTCAATAAGCTATCAATTGATTGGTTTATTTTATGGATTCCTTGATCACCATAATAGATATGATTTATGAATATATCCTATGTAGGTGCTATTTGATGTTTGTTTATTTGTGATTGTAGATCTTCGAAGGCAACTCTTTCGGGCGACTAAAGGACGACTACTACAAACAAGCGTTGGATCAAAGGTAAGATCGTCAAACCTTTATAACATTTGATTATGAATCGCAATATATCTAGAGAAAGATAGATTTAATTGTCCGTTTGTTGCTAGTTATCCGTAGGACACTTGGGAGGACTATCTCATCCACAAGAACGACTTATCCATCCAACAGACAAGCCATTGGAAGCTGGATCAAAGAGACGTAACCCAGGCAGGGTGAAATCCTTCATCATGTGCTGTTGTGATATATTTTTTGTGATGTTCATGTATTTTATATGTTGTTATTCAGTGTTTTGTACATGTTAATTTTTTCATGAAATTGATATAAAACACATAAAAACTCATGGTTAAACTTGCAATTTACTCCATAAATCCTCAAGCACTTTAACATATTCTGAAGACGATTTTAGCACAGAAAAACTAATTTTCCCATTCAGATCAAGTTTGATATCAGAGCACTTGGTTTTATTTGTGCAAGAAGGATTTAACTGTTTGCAAGTGAATGTGATGCTTACAAGGTTGAAGCTCAAGGGAGGATAAGGAAATATTGTGGGTGCAGGATCTCAAGTTGGGACAAGGAAAATTAGAGCAAGATTACCACAATCTCCACCATAAACTCCACCTCCAGTTGGAGTAGAAGCTTTTGTAAGCATGGCTCATGATGGAGGAACTAATAACATGCTATATGACCAGAGAGATTTTAGAAATGATTTCTTTGACATGACAGAGATGGGGAAATTCCTCTATGAAGAGAAGAATTCAAGTTTGTAGGGTGAAGGCTCTAAGCCCCCAAAGGGAGAAGGATATTCAGGAGGAGGAGGAGGTAATTGAAATGGTGATAAACCACCATCTAATCCACAATCAGCCTCACCACCATATTCACCTTCATCTTCATCCTCTTCCACTACTACAACCCTTACTCATAATCATGAACATACCTCAAAAGGAATTGGTAAAACATCTATGTTAAAACTTGATATTAAATTTGAGGTTCCAATGTATAATAGTGAAGTGAATACATAGAAGATTGGAAATTGGGTTCATCAGTTGGAGGTCTACTACAGGATTCAAAACCTTCAAGATGATGAAACAAATATTCAGCTAGCTTGCTTGAGACTGGAAGGTGCAACACAAGCATGCTGGGAAGCCAAGACACAAGATGAGATAAAATAACCTGGTAAGATCTCAATATCTTGGTCAGATTTCATTGTTGAAATTAAAATAAAATTTTACTCTCTAGAATATATGCAGAAATCCATCATGAATTGGAAAAACTTTAGACAACTTAAAGGTAAAAATGTGCAAGATTACACCCAAGAATTTAGAAGAAGGTCTCTTATGTTAGGTGTTGATTTGCAATCACAAGACATGTTTTTGAAGTATATAGGGGGTTTACATAGCTACCTAAGGCATACTATCCTTATTTTCAGTCCCACTAGTCTAGATGAGGTTTGTGTGCAAGCCACTCACCTTAAGGAAGGAGGGGAAAATATTCTAGAAGAGTGTAAAAAGAAGTCATTTAAGGGTGGAGAGAAAGGAAAGGGTTTCAAAGTAAAAGGAAAGAAAAATGTATCTATTAAAAAGGAAGGAGATAAATTAACATGAAAGTATTGTTTCAAATAGGTTCAAGATGAGGACAATTGTTGGAAGCTTCATCCATATATGAGGCCCAAGAAATTCAACAACAAGGGGAAACAAAAAAATAGCTGCAACCACTAAATAGGATTTGGGATCTGATTCGGGTGATAAAACTAAAATTACAACCATTGGTATGAAAGGAAAAGAATCCATTGCTAGCACTATTTCATCAAATTGCCACACAAGTACAACAAATTAAGAAACAAGGATTGAATTATTCCATGAGAGGCTTATTGAAAAACATACAAAAATTGACACACTATTTGATAGTGGGTCTCAAGCCAACTTGATATATGAAGACTTAGTCAAGAAACTTAATCTTGAAACCATTCCACATCCCAAACCATATCCATTGGGTTGGATATGAAAGAACACAAATTTACAAGTTACAAGAAAGTGTATTCTTCAGTTTGCAATCACAACAAACTTCATTAACGAAGTTGAATTAGACGTTGTATCGCTTGATATTCCAGGAATTGTTTTGGGTAGTCCTTACCTCTATGATAGAAAATCCATCTTCTATCACCATGAAAAAAAGTACCACTTGTTCAAATATGGTGTGGATTATATTGTGAGAGCTCATCGTAAGAAACTAGATCTTTCATTAGTTAATGCAAGACAAATGAGACTAGTGAATTCAAGAAAGAATTTTGTGCTTCTTATGATTAAACCAAAGAATGATGTTGATTATGAAGAATTTCAAGGTTTTGATCCAAAGTTGAAATCTATTTTGATTAAAGTGGTTAATCAAAATAATGAGATGTTTCACGGACCAAAGGGATTACTTCCCAAGAGGGGAATCCAACATGAAATACAATTGTAGCAAGATTTTCCTCTTCCTAACATTGGCATATATCGGATGTGGATGATGGAGAGTGTTGAAATAAAAAGAAAATTCAAGATTTGTTGGAAAAAGGGATCATCTGACCAAGTACTTTGCCATGCGGGTCACCTATTGTGTTGGTGCATTTGGTTTACAACTCTTTCAATATTGACCAGCAATACTTTAAGCATGTATGCTCAACTTTGTTCAAACCAACTAGTCCTGTGACCAAAATAGATGCCAACTTTTGTAATTTCATACCTCTTTTTTCACCATGGAATTCTTGCATTGTTAAACTCCATCTAGAAAGTGGCAGAGATATTAAAATTATCTAAGGGTTTTGCTTTGAAATTCCCTTCAATAAGTTTTTTGGTTGTTTTTTCATTGAGTCGGTAATTGAGGTTACCTTAAGAGGTAAAGGTTATGCATTTTTGTCTTTGTCTAAGGTTTTAGGCATTAGCATTTAGTTTTAAACCCTTTCAATATTTACCAACAATACTTTAGGAGTGTATGCTCAAATTTGTTCAATCCAACCAGTCTTGTGACTAAAACTGATGCCAACTTTTATAATTTCTTATTTCTATTTTCACCATCCAATGCTTTCATTTTTAAACACAAACTTATAATTGGAAAAGATATTAAAATTATCTGATGTTTTTAACTTCAAATTCCCTTTAATAATTTATTTGGTTTTTTTCACTGAGTATGTAATTTACGGTGCCTTAAGAGGCAAAGAAGGGCCGCATATCTTAGCATCTCCCAAATAGATATTCAAATCCCAACCCAGAATTACTCAATTGGATCCTTCAATTTGGTTAATGAAATAATAATTGATTCATAGTTCGGTATAGGATAATAAAAAAAACACATTGCAGGTTTCAATAGTATAGTATTATGATTGGAATCTCCACCCAATAGTGACCTTTTTCCAATTCTAATGCCTCTACCAAGGATGAATTTTGAAATGAGAAAGTGATCTAGTATTTTTGCAATCCATGTTGATCTTGTCATGTTGTATGTCTACCTGGGAATAAACTTATATTGTGGAATGTCACAGAGGCCAAGATCCTCTATCATTCAATTAAAAAAATTGTGAGAGTATCAATCATAGCAGAATGGCCCCATATCTTAGCAGCTCCCAAATAGAAATTAAAATCCCAACCCAGATTACTCTTCACAAGTCTATTAGGGGAAGCTTGGATAAAGTTTAACATAAAACTTGACATCAATTGGCATCAGTTGGCAATTTCATGAAATATTTGGTGGAATGCATTTGGCAGTGTAAGGCATTTAAGATGGAAATCTTCTTTCTGCTGAAAATCCATCGGCTAATGAAAAATGAAGGAATTTGGGGTTTCAAACTAATTACCTATAGAACTGGCTCAGAATATTTGATCATCGATGGATGGTTTGATGGAAGAGAGCAGTGAGATTTGATCATCGATGCAATGGCAGAGAGCAGCGGCCCCATTGTAAACTGGACAAGTGGGAGACAAGAAATGTGATGGCAGAGAGTAGCAACACCGCGGTAAACTGCACAAGCAGGAGGCAAGTGGGGAAAAAAATCCATCCATCCAAATTATGAAAGGCTCCTCCGACAGGTTTAAGGTAAACCACGGTTTGAGTATGCACGACTATGATTTCAATTTGGCTCACGGTTTGAACCTACACGGTGACGGTCACGATCTGAGTCTGCGCAGTGAATAAGCCAGCATGGCAACGGAGCGGCAACCATCGCGAATCATTCAATCAAATCGAGCATGGCCCATCTATGGGCATGGGATGTGAAAAGGCTTGCCATAGGTGCATTAAATTTCCTAAGGTAGGCTGGTTATTGCTTGTCGTTGTCATTTTGCATTTGATATCCATGTTGCACATATGATGACACCATGAAATCTTATGGTGTCAGAAATAGGATGGTTGACATGGGTGTATTTGAAAAACCCTTTGTGTATTCAATGGGATTTTCATTAGAAATCCAACAGGTAATGGAATATTAAAAAATCGATATTCACATAACCGGATCTCGATTTTTATTATTTTTTTTATCCTAAGGTTAGCTGGAACTAGTATTTAAAGCATTAGTATTTTCACAAGTAGTGCAACCCAACTAACCAAATATTTATTTGTTATATTAAAAAAAAAAAAAACACTTACAACCTAAACCATTTCTTCCAATAATAAGCTAATGGACTGTACCTTCTTTGACTACCTTAACTCTTAATGGATCTATATTTTCTGATAAATGCTATAAACCATTCTCGAACTAAGTGAAATAAATAATACTTTGATAGAATAGTTAGGAAAAATGAAATAGAGTATAGAATTATAATGACCAATACAAAATTCTTAGAGAGAATAGTTAGGAAAAATGGAATGGCATAGAAATTTATAATGGACGGAATATAATATTAATGGAAATTTGTAGAATCCTTGAATAAAAGCTCAAATATATTTCAAATAGGTCAATCTTATCTCTCATATATTTGGTTTTGTTTTTGTTTTTTTCATTTTCCTGCTTCTCTCACAAATGTTAGTGAATATAATCATAATTTTATTCTTTTCTATACATTTAAATAGAATATGGAGCATACATATCCCATAGTTCATGTTAGCACTGGTTTTTATTCGTTTCAAAGCTTCCCTCTCCATTATTTTATTTGGCCTCTAACTCCTTACGCTTCAATTTTTCTCGTCACTTCTCGCTACATCTTTGCCATTTCTCTTCGATAATTTCCTCATTTTTTTCCAAAATACTAAAACACCCACTTATGTCATTTACCGTAGCTCCACCCCCACAAAAAACCTTGGTAATATCATATAACCTACCTCATTTAATAGAAATTGTGGTTGTTACACAACATTTTGTCACTATCCCTGTAATCCCCAACTTGAACATTGGAGGGTCATTTTTGTGACTAATAAGAAGTGTCATGCCTTGTAAAGACCATCATTGCATCCCTTTACATGAAAGAAATATTCCTTCTGTTGACAATTCACTGAGCAGAGATTCAAAAACCCTTGTTTTTTTCCTTGGCACGAGTAGCTAGTTCTACCCTCACGCCAATGAGGAAGATTAACATTGGGCCCCACGCCAGTTGGCACTCTGTCCCAGTTAGACACCTGCACCGAGCTGTTTATGTAATGTTTTTTAAAAATAGAGGCAAAGATTCCACTTCAACAACTTTGAGGATGAGTCATTGGGATTGGTTGAACTGAATAACCATGGACTCCCTCCTTTATTTTATGGTTTCCACCTCCCATGAGAACCTCGTAAAGGATAGGCCTTCCTCGCACCTTTGTAGGGATCCTAACCTCCTCCTTTTCCTCTATAAAAAGAAGCTATCTCTCCTTGCATAAGCTAGCTAAACATGGAGAATAAAACTACTATAGCAGAATTTTTGAAGAGATAGAGCAAGAAGGAACTTTGTCAAGAGAGCTTAAGCCCATGCCCTCATCCCTTCCAAATCCCCTGACGATTATCTGAGATGCGCTTTGGCTGAACCCCGCTGGAGGAGACTATGACGTCAAAGCTTTGGTTCTACCTCTTCTTTCTATCAATATATACATGACTATTCTTTGGGTTCCCATTTTGTGTTATGTCATTTGTTTAACGCAATATGCTTAGCCCTCTTTGACTGGTTAGTGATTACGAATGGAATTATTATGTTGTATGTGCTCTTTTTTACTGTTTTATGTGCAGGTATTCGAGCATGACTGTGGAAGGATTGCGACTTTCCAAGGCAAGAGCGAGAGGCCACCACCACTACAGCCGTAACGACAGCGTTGGATTCCAGGTAGGTCATGTTATCTCAAAATCAGACCCTGATAGGTTGTTGATCAAGAAGACTCTGAGTAACTATTTCAAATCAAAATTTTAGTTCAAGCTTAGCCTCCTCAACCTAAGAGGGCTCTCTTAATAGGTTTATGATTTTCAAATAAGGATTAGATGGCTAACTCTATGAATAAAATGGATAAAAATGGATAATTTGTTGTATTGTTAATCAACAAACATCTATTGGGCTTATGGAGTCACGTGTGTTTTCACAAAACATGAGTATCAACTTCATATGGAAGTCGGGCCATTTTAGGGTTTAGATTCATCAACAGAACAGTAGGACAGAAAATAAACACAGGTAATGAAAATATGAAGGAAGTTAGAGCACCTTCAGTGAATTCTAAGTAACATATATTCATTCCACTGCAAGTAATTGAAAGAGGAAAACCATGAGAATATCAAACATCAATAACCCTTTCTGAATCCTAAGTGATGAAACCAATATCTCTATATTAATATAAAAACACAGTTCTTGCTACAACAAAACAGTATGCTTGTTAATGAAAATTTCCAACCCTATGCAATTCGACTTCTTGTCTCTTATAGAGTCATCATTACATTCTTGGATTCTCTCCAAACACTTGAGAAAAATTAGAATTTGCTAGCTTGACACCTATCAACTGCTAAAACAAAATCTTAATTACATCTGACAATTTAAACTGTTTGTTCTAGAGTCCTAATACAACTAGGATTAAAACTTTTTATTATAACTTAACAACCTTATTTAAACATTAAATCTTCTATATGATAGCTTCTCCTCCTAAAATTCGACCTTGATGATGTCCATCTCCTTGCTTTTAGACTGTATTGATTTGCTTCATGGAAAATTTTAGGGGCTAATATTCGTAGGTGGGCTAATTTTCCATGGTTTTTCCAAAAAAAAGATTCGCCAACTTCCATTTTTTTATAAAAATGATTCGCCCAAATTTTACAATATAAAATTATTTTACGTTAAAAATCGCCAACATTATATAGACAATATATATAATATCATTATAAATTTGAATAATTTTACAAATATATCCATAATTTTTTTATAGTTTGCATATTAGGGACTAGTGAGATTCGCAAATTATTTAAACTTCAAGATAATTTTCAATCCTTAAAATTATCCCTGATTTGCTTCTTATCTGCCCTGAAAGATAGGAACTTGCTCCCTATAAAATAGCTATAGTGCTTCATTTATGTTTCTTCAAACCATCTGCTGACCAACTTGTGCTAAAAAATATGTGGCAATGTCTTATTAAACTCATGTGACTTCGCTCTTCTATCTATTCCCAAACCAAACTTTTTGAAGAAGTGCCAAAAATTGTTAACATTGCTGTGCTACGAAATTGTTTGTTGTTTTCGTAACGCAGAACTTTACCGTTGAAAACCTCACTTGGAATCTTCATTTTTCTTTGTTTTTCCATTCGATCTTCACTTGTGATCTTTATACATTCTTTAGTAGCATCAAGTTTTTAGAAACATGCCTTTTCACCCTTTGAAACCTTGCAAAATTATTTAAACTGCATCCTACAACAGTTTCGTAGCACGCTACGAAACTGTTGTGTATGACACCTATAGCAGTTTCGTAGCACGCTACGAAACTACTGTGTCTATCTTTTCACAGATTTTTCCAAAACTTTAAGCTTCAAACCTTTACTGTCATCCTTCCATTTATATATAAGCTCTCATAATCAACAAAAATCAACTCTGAACTGCTTTCAAAAATGAAAACTTTCCACATAACTCCAAAAATGTGTTAGGAGATGTCACTTACTATTTACACTCATTTTTGATGTGGCTGATCTTCAGGCTTTTCTAGCTATATTTCAAGGTCTTCAACCTGCCTTTTAAGCCTTCTATTATTAGCTCTTAGTTTTATATTAACCATCCTTATGAACTTTGCTTCCTTGTTTGTAGGGACGGTCCATATGTAGAATTGATCCTCACTGCTGATTGACTCAATGTTTGAAACCTTTCTAGCTCCCACAGACCTTTCAACCTCTCAAATTTTGAACTTTCTACAGCATGCATTCTCGCTTTATTCTTCAATTTATCAATTTCAATGTTTGCAAGTCTTAGTTTTTCTTTAACCTCCTCATAACTACTCTTTTCTCTCTCAGAATTAAAAACTATGTTTTTGTCTTCTTCAAGTATTGGAGATGATATATTTATGGGTTCTTCAAAAAAAATTGCATCCTCACCTCCTGTTTGGTCTATCTCCATGTCCGGTTGCTGCAATTTCTTAGCCTGCCTAGTCAAGGGTTTTCTAGGCCTAAAGACAAACTCTGACACTCCATCCTCAAAATTTAATTTTTTGGATGTTTTCAATTTCTTTGATTTTCCACCTGTATCCAGTTTGATGAAATCTGCTTGAGCTAGGGGAGACTCTTCAATGTAAATAGCTTGTAATATATCATTAAAGTCACCTCTTAATTCCAAGTTTTCATCTGTGACCACAGCCTTACCCTTCTCCTTTGACCTCTAACTCCTAGTCAACTTCTTCTGAGATGTTTTACTAGTTGACTATTTTTGAATTGTCTCTTTGACATGAGTTCTCTTCTTCTGCGTAGATTGAGGAGTCCTTTGGATATTCAGTGATGTGTTTATCATTGGTTCCTTAACCTGTTTCTTGGGCTTAAGCTTGACAAAACCTCCTTGATTTTTTTTCTGCAGGTTCAGTAGTCTTTGATGAAGATGTTTCTTTGACTTGAGGGCTAGCACCTATTCCTTCAACCCCTATTCCACTCAAAAAGAGAAATGCATACCATTCTCTATTCACTTTCTGAAGCTCATGCAAAACTATTAACTTGACTAGAACATGATGAAATAATGAGGTTTCACATGCCTGAGTTTTCATCTCTACTTTCTCTGCCATCTTGGCTAGACTTCGAAATAGAAAGAAAGGTAAATCTAGAGAGATTATTCCTGTGAAATGCAATAAGAGTTTAAAGTGGTAAGTGTACACCTTGTGGTATCTCCCTTCACAAGTGAAGTACCTTTGGATGTTGTAGAGTAGATTGGAAAATACATCTTTGACATAACTTCTTGGCACAACTTTGTTCAAATCAGTATCCATAAACTTTGGTTTCAAAAAGATTTTGCAAGGTTGCATTTAAAACCTAAAATTCTTGAACCATCTATCTTCCCCTCTTGGAATTTTTGTGACTGCTGATATAACTTCAGGAGAAATTGGTAAATTGAGAAAACCAACCTTTGTGTTTGACCCTGTGAAGTTAATAGAAAACTCTTTGGTGACCTGATTATGCCCTCCTTGAAGCTTTTCGCAAAACCTCCAACACCCTACCTTCTTGAAATCTTCTTCAACATATTTATCTCTTGTGAGAGTTTCTAAATCTTCAGGTTCTGTTCTCGGGCAGTGACCAGACCTGTGATTTCTTTTTTCTTCTGGCATATTCCTCCTGAAAACCCTGTGTCTTTAGCAAATCTGTAATAAACCTCCTTGTTGGATGAACTGGTTCGCTTGAAAATTTGGTTCAGCCTTGCTTGATTGAAGTTCGACCTCGCTTGATTAGAAACCTTGTTTCAGTCAGCAATTATTTTCAAACTCACTGGATTAGCAAGTACTGAAACTGCTACATAACATCAATTGGGTTCAACCTTGCTTGATTGAAATTCTACCTCACTTGATTGAAAATTCTGCCTCGCTTGAAAACTTAAGGAGAGCTCTAGTTTCTTATCATGAGCTTCTCTTTCAACAATAGATATGCATGCAATGTTTTCTTTGCATGAGACAAAATCGATGATAACCAACCCCTTTTCAAATTTGCAAAGGACCAATGACAAATGACCCCTAACGAATCTCATAATGATTTCATAATTTCTTTGGATGGTTGCATGCATGAGGGAGGATTCATGGACTGACACCATAATCATGAAAATTTAACCCTAATTGATGGATGTGACAACTAAACTGAAAAATTTCGAATCCCCGATTTTGTAGCGTTGGTAATGTGATTTCAGGATTTTGTGCTACGAAAAGACCAACATTTTCGTAGCGCAAAAGCAATTTTTTTACACTAACTGCACTACGAAAACGTGGTTTCGTGGCTTATTCAAAAATTTTCTGAAAAAGACTTAAATTATGGTTTTCAAAACGTGGTATGAGACTTCTAAAGAGTAAAGCAAGGTTTATGAACTTTATTTGGTGATGAAATGAGACTTGTAACCTATGGCTTAGACCCTATAAAACATAAAAATAACTCAAACCGTATCTAATACCATGACTTGGGAGCAAGTATAAATTGACTAAGTGTAGAAAATTTTAATAGTGATAACAGTGGCTCCACTTGGGATAGTGTGCCCCTGTGGTACACTAAGAACTCGCAGCTCCAGTGTTATCCATTTTTTTGATAAAAATAGAAACTTTGTTGACAAGCATCTTCTTCAAACTTCTGGGCCTTCACCTAGGGCTTAAGATTTCTTTTTCAGCTTGTCATTTATTAGCAAAAACAGAAAAAGAGGAATATATACAATGTCATGAGTGATTTATAATACTTCAACAAACATAATGCTTTAGGAACCTGCCATTAACAGGCCCTCCAGCATATGATCCTCCATCAATTTCCTGTAATATGTAAGTGTTGTTCCCATGAAAACTAGCAATCTGAAAAGGACCCTTCCATAAATTCTCAAACATACCATGCTTGCCCTTTTCCTCAATTTTGGCCTCCCATTTCAGCACTTTGTCATGAATCTAAAAATTGTCCTCTTTGATCTTTCTATCAAATGTATTCTTAATTCTGTTTTGAACATGCTAATCATTGTCATAGACTTCATTTCTCTTTTCTTGCAAGGCTATCAGCTGGTTTATCCTCCTTTGGATGGCATTTGGTTCTTCTTCAAGTCCTTGAATTAAATTCATAACCGACACCCCAAGTGATGTTGGGAAAACAGCTTCAGCCCCATAGACTAATTCATATGGCGAAGTTCCAATTGATCTCTTTGTACAAATCCTATCAGCCCATAAGGCATACTTCAACTTTAAGTGCCAAGCTTTCTTATTCTCCTACAATACCTTTTTTATTATTCTTACAATGCTCTTGTTTGATGATTCAGCAAGACCATTACCTTGCGGATAGTATGTTGTAGAGTGTCCAAGAGTGATGTGATATTGATGGTAGAAATTTATCATCTTCTTGGACTTAAATGCTTGAGAATTATCTATTATAATCTTCATGGGATAGCCAAATCTTGACAATATATTATTCTCTAAGAAAGAAATAATTATAGAGTCATTAGCTTGCCTGGTTTTTATCGCTTCTATCCATTTGGTGAAGTAGTCCATTGCTGTAAGAATCCAATGATGCTGCCCTGATGAAGATGGATGTATCTCTCGAATAAAATATAACCCCCATTGCTGAAAAGGAGCTTCAACATAGATAGGAACCAAAGGTAGAGGTACAATCTTTCTTCTTCCTTCAAAAATTTGGCACTCATGACATGCAGAGATCTTTTTGTAAATGTCTTTAAACATTGTTGGCCAAAAATATCCAGCTCTTAGGATCTTGTTTGCTGTAGCTTTCCAATAATGATATCCTCCGCAATCACCTTTATGGAATTCTTCAATGATCTTTTCAACCTCTTCTTCAAGTAGACAATTCAGCAAAATTCGTCCTGCATCTTTCCAAAATAGATTTTTATCATAAAAAAAATATCGCAATGATTTCAGCTTAACAAACCTTGCTTTAGACTTTGATATATCAACAATAGATTTATTATGCTGTAGGAAAAAAACCACATCCTTATACCACTATGAAGTAAGAAATTTATCATCAATTTGGACCAATTCTTCTTCATTTTCAGAAATTTCTAATATTTCTGCATTCAGATTTATGTCAAGACAGTCCAGATTTGACTGAGTCATTAGTTTTGTCAAACCTTGTCCCTTCACCAACTTTTTTGGTTTGATGTCTATATCATATTCCAGAAATTTGACGATCCATTTTCCCCTCTTGCCATCCGGATCTGCCTGAGTTAGAATGTCTTTTATCACACCACTTGGAACATATTCTATGATGTGCGAATGCAAAATGTAAATTCTAAAATATCTTATAGCTTTCACCAAAGCATAGGCCTACTTCTCTATAATATTATACTTCATCTCAACATTTGCTAATTTCCTACTAAATAAAGAAATAGGTTGTTCAATACCTTGCTTTCCTTTTTGTAGCGAAACTCCTACAATTGTGTTTTCAGAAGCAAATGTAAAAACCAGAAATTCTTTGGAAAAATCCAAACTGATGAGTATCAGTGCTTGTGTGAGTGCCATCTTGATTTATTCAAAATATTTCTTTGCTTCAACTGTCCATTTAATGTCAACTCCTTTATTTAACATCCTTGTTTTATCTTTGAAAATCTCAGCAAAGTTAGGAATGAAATGCCTAACAAAATTCACTTTCCCTAGAAAATATTGAATCTCTTTCCTACTTCTTGGAAAATCTACCTTTTGAATTGCATTAACTCTTTTAGGATCAATCCTAATTCCTTCTTCAGAAATAATATGACCAAGTAATTTTCTTGATGTTAAAGCAAAGATGCTTTTAGTAGGATTAAGAGAAATACCAAACCTTCTACATTTCAGTAGAATTTTTTCTAGGTGTTTCAAATGATCTTCTTCTTTTTTTGAATAGACTGTGACATCATCAAGATAAAAAAATACCGACTTATCCTTTTCTTCAGAAAAAGAAATTTCCATTTCTCTTTGGAAAGTGGCTCCCACATTCATGAGACCAAAAGGCATTTTAGCGTACATGAATGTACCCCATGGCGTTGTGAAGGCTGTTTTTTCTTGATCATCTGGATGCACAAGAATCTGATTGTAACCTGAAAAACCATCAAGCATAGACATCCTTTGTGAACCAACAATATTTTGTAGAATTGAATCCATCTTAGGAAGAGTATAGTTATCCTTTACTGAAGCCTTATTCAAATTGTTGAAGTCAATACAAATTCTGATTTCTCCACTCTTCTTCCTTACCGGAACTAAGTTTGCAAGCCAATTTGAAAATCTGATTGGAACAATGATCTTTGCATCAAATAGTTTCTTAACCTCCTTTTCAATCAATGGCATGAGAAGAGGATTAATTCTCCTCAATTTCTGCTTGAAAGGCTTCTCATTTTCCTTGATAGGAATAGTATGTTGAGTAATGGAAGGATCGTATTGCTTTAAATCAACATAAATCCAAGCAAAAACATCCATAAACCTTCTCATCATCTCAATATGTTTAAATTTCACATCAGCTGAAAGAAGCTTCGAAATTTTTATCATTTTAGGAAAAGCTAATGTACCAAGATTACAGCTCTCTACTTCCTCTTCACCAGCTTGCAATTTCGGTGCTTTAAAAACATCATTTTGATCAAAAAGTTTCTCAAGAGGAATAAGACCTTTTGGTATTGAATTATTCTTCAATTGCAGAACTTTAGAATTTTCTTTAGGCTCAACAAGCATATTTTGCTGATCTACATGTGTACTTTCAAATTCTTCTTTAAGCTCAATAAAATTCTTTACCTTTTGATCATCTTCAAAAACTTGTCAATTTACGATATTTTCTGGTATAGCTGGCCTATGAAGAACTTCAATCTCATATTTTTCATTTGAATGCATAGGAATGATGAAAATACTTGCAGAGACAGCAAGGGAGTCAGCAATAGAATTATGATCTCTAGTTTTGACTATGAAGGAATAAGATTGGAAGTTTTCCAACAAGTCTAAAACTAAATTTATGTAAGCCCTCATTCTTACATCCTTCGTTTGATAAACACCTTCAACTTTTCTAATAACCAATTCAGAATCTGCAAAAACATAAATATTTTGAGCCCTCATCTTTTTCAAAACATCTAGACCCAAAATCAAAGATTCATATTCAGCCATGTTGTTTGTGCAATCAAAATTTAGTTTGTAAGAGTAAAACTTACTCTCATCATTTGGATTTTTAATCCAAATCCCTACTCCTGCCCCTTCTTTTCATGCTGATCCATCAAAGTACAATGACCACCATTCTTCCATCTCTTCGTCATTTACTTGTCAATTTTCTGCATGCTGATTTTCTAAGTGTTGATTTTCTAAATGCTAATTTTCTGCTCTTATTTCTTCCTCAACACTATCAGTTGATTCATTGAAAAGAATGGCAGATCCAAGTTCAGTAGCAAAGGCGTAAATAGAAAAAAATTTGAGATTTATACTTACTACTTACCATGTAGGACATTCTAGTCTCCCGATACAACCTCCTTTGCTCACCAAAAATAGGGATAGTGGCATAGGAAAGATCCATCTGCATTGTGCCTTTGATTTTTGTTGCCCAAGATCTTGACAATAGCATACCAAATTTTAGCAGAATATCAGCTACAACAATTTCCATAACAACTTTATTTGTTGGAATTTGCGTGAGGCCAACAACAACATCCTTGATTAGACCAATACATTGAACCCTCTTAGAATCAAAAGAAAACAAATCCTTATACAGTCTTGTGATTTGCAATCCCATTCTCTCCATGATGACCTTGGGCATGAGGTTATGAGAAGCTCCTGAATCTAACATAGCATTATGAAAAGTCATATCATGAATACTAATGCTTACATAAAAAGGAGGAAACTCTTCATTTTGATCATCTTCTAACCTTGGACCCAAATATATAGTAGGATTATCTTCTTGGACATTTAAGATATCAACAGCCCCTGGTTGTGAATTCAACATCTTAACTATCTTGCTTCTATATTCATTCACCTTGAGAATCTCACTGAAAGGGACTGATATTTCAATCTTTAAAATTTCATTCTCAAGCTTGAAAATAGAAACAGATTTTTCAGCATCTTTGACAAGAGGAGGAAGTTGAGTGTCTTTCTTACCAAGTGGAGTATCCTTTTTACCTTCAGCCATCTTTGTGGTATCATTCTTAGGCTCAGAAGCCTTTGGAGCATCTTTCTTGGGCTGCGCTTTGTTTGCAATGATAGGCACATTTCTATTTCTGAGATTATATTGCTTTTGCATCTCGAAAATAGCATGTTGATACCCTTTAAAATAATCTGATGGTTCTTCTCTTTGATTAGCCAAATCTGACTCATCATGCTCTTCCTTAGTGAAGAAGATTCCTGACATTTCTTCATCAAGACAATGGATGGATTCTTCAGGATTCTTAGGCTCATCTTCTTCATCTACCAAATTTTGCTGGAAAGGAGGTCTCACTAGAGGGTTAGCTTGCTGATTTCTATTCTCTCTTGGCCTTTGTTGATTTTGAGGTCCCCTAAATTGTGGATTTCTGAATTGAGGTTCATGTTGCATAGGAGGAGTTGAAGTGTTTCCAACTGCTAACCTATCCATCAACTTCTCCATGGTTTTCATCATTGAATCAAATTTTTCTTCAGAAGTTGAAGTGGATGGTTTCTCTTCTTCTTTCAATTTAGTTTTTCCCATTTTTGAAATTTTAGCAGCTATCATGTTTACCTCAACCTTAGCTGCATCACTTTGCATTTCAGCAAGTGTAGGTGACTCTCTTTCCCTCAACAGGATAGAAAATTCATAGTTAAATGCTTCAGCATATCTCATTTGTGCTAAGGCTTTCGGAGGTTTCAAATGGGCTAGAAATGAGTCAAAAACTTTATTGAATCTTTTTTAAAAGTTTTGGACAGATTCATCAACTGCCCTTCTAAGGTTGTTGTATTTAGTGAGTGCTTGGAATGGATTGGTTCTATTACCCCATTTTCTTAATAATTTGTCTTCAAAATCATTCCAAGTTGTAATGCTACCTGGTGCAAGGGGCTTAAACCATTTTTTAACTTCACCAATAAAACTTTGTGCAAATAACCTTAACTTCACATCCTCATCATCAACTTCTTACATGTCTATAAAATCATTAAATCTGTCTACAAATTCCTCTACTGAAATTTCCTCATCATTAACCCAAGTAGGAATCCTAGCAGCGTATTTACTAGGAAGGTCATGCAAAACAGCAAGAAGTACAAGTGGTGCATACCTAGCAGGAGTAGCCATGACTGGAGGATGAACAATAGTTTTAGGAGGGGCATAAAAAGAAGATGAAAAACTAATATGAGGAGGACTGCTTGGTTTTTGTAAGCCATCGACAATAGAACTCCAATTTGGATGGGGTAAACCAGCTTTGGATTTTAGCAAGACTTCGAAAGGATCAAGTTCTTTGAGTTTATCTAAAGACTCTTTTTCTAGCAGTAGTTCAGAGGTAACAGCTTCCCAAAACTCTTCCTTGTCTTCTTGTGTCACTAAGGTTGAAGTGTAAATTCCTCTTTTTTGCAAGTCTAAGATAATATCAATGAGTTCTTTTTCACTTTCTGATCGAAACAACACTTCATGAATCTTGTCATCAACTTTATTATCTTTAGGATTTCTTAATATTTCATAGGACAAAGATTTCGAATGGAGTACCTGATATTTCTAAAATTCTTTGACTTTTTGAAATAGTGTTTGGATTGTCCACAGCGGTAGGTGGATTGGGATCAAGATTTCTCCTTGTGTATCTCCTTCTCGAAGCCACCTTTAAACTTTGAAAAATTTATGGAGTCACCAAGGTAGATTGCAGCCTTGAAAAAAAACCTTCCGAGCTCCTGCTACCTTCAGAAGCTCAGTTTCTTGATTTCGGGAATGAATAAACTTCAGACTCTCGGCAGACGCACCAAAATGTTATCTCAAAATTAGACCCTGATAGGCTGCTGATCAAGAAGACTCTGAGTAACTATTTCAAACCAGACTTTTAGTTGAGGCTTATCCTCCTCTACCTGAGAGGGCTCTCTCAATAGGTTTATGATTTTCAAATAAGGATTAGATGGCTAACTCTATGAGTAAAATGGATAAAAATGGATAATTGGTTGTAATGTTAATCAACAAAAATCTATTGGGCTTATCGAGTCACGTGTGTTTTCACAAAACATGAGTATCAACTTCATATGGAAGTCAAGGCATTTTAGGGTTTAGATTCATCAACAGAACAGTAAGACAGAAAATAAACACAGTTCATGAACATATGAAGGAAGTTATAGCACCTTCAGTGAATTCTAAGTAAATTACATTCATGCCACTGCAAGTAATTGAAAGAGGAAAACCATGAGAATATCAAACATCAATAACCCTTTATAAATCCTGAGTGATGAAACCAATATCTCTGTATTAATATAAAAACATAGTTTCTGCTACAACAAAACAATATGCTTGTTATTGAAAATTGCCAACCCTATGAAATTCGACTTCCTGTCTCTTATAGAGTCATCATTACATTCTTGGATTCTCTCCAAAAACTTGAGAAAAATTCAAATTTTCTAGCTTGACACCTATCAACTGCTAAAACAAAATTTTAATTACATCTGACAGTTTAAACTGTCTGTTCTAGAGTCCTAATACAACTACGATTAAAACTCTTTATTATAACTTAACAACATTATTTAAACATTAAATATTCTATCTGATAGCTGCTCCTCCTAAGCTTCAACCTTGATGATGTCTATCTCCTTGCTTTTAGACTATATTGATTTGCTTCTTATATGCCCTGAAAGATAGGAACTTTCTCCTTGCAAAATAGCTATAGTGCTTCATTTATGTTTCTTCAAACCATCTGCTGACCAACTTGTGCTAAGAAAAATGTGGCAATGTCTTATTAAACTCATGTGACTTCTCTCTTCCAGCTATGCCCAAACCAAAATTTTTGAAGAAGTGCCAAAAACCGTTAACATTGCTGCGCTACGAAACTGTCTGTTGTTTTCGTAGCGCAAAACTTTACCTTTGAAAACCTCACTTGGAATCTTCATTTTTCTTTGTTTTTCCATTAGATATTCACTTGAGATCTTTATACATTCTTTAGCAGCATCAAGGTTTTATAAACATGTCTTTTCACCCTTTGAAACCTTGCAAAATTAGTTAAACTGCATCCTACAACAGTTTCGTAGTGCGCTGTGAAACTACTGTGTATGACACCCACAGCAGTTTCATAGCGCGCTATGAAACTGTTGTGTCTATATTTTCACAGCTTTTTCCAAAAATTTAAGCTTCAAACCTTTACTGTCATCCTTCCATTTATATATAAGCTCTCATAATCAACAAAAATCAACTCTGAACTGGTTTCAAAAATGAAAAGTTTCCACATAACTCCAAAAATGTGTTAGGAGATGTCTCTTACTGTTTACACTCATTTTTGTTGTGGTTGATCTTAGGCTTTGCTAGCTGTATTTCAAGCCTTTCAAGCCTTATAATATTAGCTCTTAGTTTGATATTAACCATCCTTATGAACTTTGCTTCCTTGATTGCAGGGATGGTCCATATGTAGAATTGATCCTCACTGTTGATTGACTCAATGTTTGAAACCTTTTCTAGCTCCCACAGACATTTCAACCTCTCAAAGTTTGACCTTTCTATGACACGCATTCTCACTTTCTTCTTCAATTAATCAATTTCAATTTTTGCAAGTTTGATCTTGTCTTTAACCTCCTCAAAAATACTTTTTTCTCTCTCAAAATTAAAAACTCTGGTTTTGTCTTCTTCAAGTATTGGAGATGATACATTTTTGGGTTCTTAAAAAACATTTGCATCCTCACCTCCTGTTTGGTCTATCTCCATGTCTGGCTGCTGCAATTTCTTAGACTTCCTAGTTAAGGGTTTTCTAGGCTTAAAGAAAAACTCTGACACTTCATCCTCAAAGTTTAATCTTTTGGATGTTTTCAATTTCTTTGATTTGCCACCTGTATCTAGTTTGATGAAATCTGCTTGAACCAGGGGAGACTCTTCAATGTCAATAGCTTGTAATATATCATTCAAGTCACCTCTTAATTCCAAGTTTTCATCTGTGACCACAACCTTACCCTTCTCCTTTGACCTCTGACTCCTATTCAACTTCTTCTAAGCTATTTTACTAGTTGACTGTTTCTGAATTGTCTCTTTGACATGAGTTCTCTTCTTTTGTGCAGATTGAGAAATTCTTTGGATATTCAGGTATATGTTTATCATTAGTTCCTTAACCTATTTCCTAGGCTTAAGCTTGACAAACCTCCTTGATTTTGTTTTTGCAGGTTCAATAGTCTTTGATGAAGATGTTTCTTTGACTTGAGGGCTAGCACCTGTTCCTTCAACCCCTATTCCACTCAAAAGGATAAATGAATACCATTCTCTATTCACTTTCTGAAGCTCATGCAAAACTATTAACTTGACTAGACCATGATGAAATAATGAGGTTTCACATGCCTGAAGTTTCATCTGTACTTTGTCTGCCATCTTGGACAGACTTCGAAATAGAAAGAAAGGTAAATCTAGAGAGATTATTCCTATGAAATGCAATAAGAGTTTAAAGTGGTAAGTGTACACCTTTTGGTATCTCCCTTCGCAAGTTAAGTACCTTTGGATGTTGTAGATCAGATTGGAAAATACATATTTGGCATAAATTCTTGGCACATCTTTGTTCACATCAGTATCCATAAACTCTGGTTTCAAAAAGATTTTGTAGGGTTGCATTTAAAACCTAAAATTCTTGAACCATCTATCTTCCCCTCTTGGAATTTCTGTGACTGCTGATATAACTTTAGGAGAAATTGGTAAATTGAGAAAACCAACCTTTGTGTTTGACCCTGTGAAGTTAATAGCAAACTCTTTGGTGATCTAATTATGCCCTCCTTGAAGATTTTCGCAAAACCTCCAGCACCCTACCTTCTTGAAAGCTTCTTCAACAGATTTATCTCTTGTGAGAGTTTCTAAACCTTCAGGTTCTGTTCTTAGGCAATGACCAAACCTGTGATTTCCTTTTTCTTCTGTCATCCTCCTCCTAAAAACCCTGTGTCTTTAGCAAATCTGTAATAAACCTCCTTGTTGAATGAACTGGCTCACTTGAAAATTTGGTTCAGCCTCGCTTGATTGAAGTTCTTCCTCGCTTGATTAGAAACCCTGTTTCAGTCAACAATTATTTTCAAACTCACTGGATTAGAAAGTATCGAAACTGCTAACATAACATCAATTGGGTTCAGCCTCACTTGATTGAAATTCTGCCTCGCTTGATTGAAAATTTTTCCTCGCTTGAAAACTTGAGAACTCTAGTTTCTTGTCATGAGCTTCTCTTTCAACAATAGATATGCATGCAGTGTTTTCTTTGCATGAGACAAAATCGATGATAACCAACCCCTTTTCAAATTTGCAAAGGACCAATGAAAAATGACCCTGAACAAATCTCATAATGATTTCATAATTTCTTTGGATGGTTGCATGCGTGAGGGAGGATTCATGGACTGACACCATAATCATGAAAATTTAACCCAAATTGATGGATGTGACAACTAAACTGAAAAATTTTGAATCCCCGATTTTCTAGTGCTGGTAATGTGATTTCCGTATTTTGCACTACAAAAAGACCAGTGTTTTCATAGCATGCTATAAAAACGTGGTTTCGTGGCTTATTCAAAAAATTTCTGAAAATGACTTAAAATATGGTTTTCAAAACATGGTATGAGACTTCTAAAGAGTAAAGAAAGGTTTATGAACTTTATTTGGTGATGAAATGAGACTTGTAACCTATGTATTAGACCCTATAAAACATAAAAATGACTCAAACCCTATCTAATGCCATGACTTAGGAGCAAGTATAAACTGACTAAGTTTAGAAAATTTTAATAGTGATAACAGGTCGATCTATTGTGTCCTCTTTCATTTTATAATTAGGAACCTACACTCTAGCATGTTTCTTTATTCTAGACCCACTCTAGGGCTAGAGGGATTGTCTTTGTCCATAGAGAGGATTTACCTGCTTAAAAAATTGGTGACTCCGCTGGGGAATCAGTGTTATTTTGTCGTTTTAGCTTATTTGGGTTGACTTCAGTCGTTGGCTTGCTTGCTTACCTTTTTCTAGTTTACTTGCTTGTTTTCCATCCCCTGTTCAACTCCAGAGTTTCAAGGTTGACCTATGCTCATTGGATTTTCCTTTTTTCTATAGTTATCTGGCTTGGCAGATTTTTCATTTGAACATTTGCACCGATTGGCGTAGGTTTCTTTTGGTGCACTTGCGCCAACCCCTGTTTGGCGCTAAATACGGCCTCACAGTCACACTAACTCTTGTAGAATTAGGTTTACCCTCCTTGATGAGTCTTTTGGTCAATTTTTCTTGACTCTGGTGATTTTTTGTGTGTAATTATGCCTTTGGGACTATTTTGACTACTGTCAACTTGTTTTTCTTAGTTGTTTGTCTATCTTATTATCAGTGTAGTTTAAGAACTTAGGTTTTTTTAGTGTCTTGGTGCACTGAGCCTTCTGTTTGGAAATCAAGTCTCATTTATTGTTGTCGGTCTCATTCTCGGGTTGATTGCACTAAGTTTTCTTGATCCTTTTGAGTGCTTTGTTTGATTTAATGATCATTTTGTTTTTTGATTGATTCTTCTCCTAGTTGCTCCAAGCATAGATTACATTGCTTGTTTTGGGTCGTTTTGAAAACTTTCTTTTGGTTTGGAAGATTGCAGCATTAGTTTGAGAGCTCTCTTGTGTTTGCTTTGCATTTGGTTGATTCATTCAATTTCATTTCTTACACAATACTCAAGCTATTGTTTGTTTTCATTTTTCCTGTAATTAGTGCATTTGGTACTTCTTTTCATTGAAAAATAAATAAATAAACACATATTTTACATTATTTCCTTTGCATCGAAACTTAAACATTCTTTTGCATAACTATCATTTGATAGTCTAGAAAAGAGTTTTCATTTTCATTTGATTGCATTAGATGAATTAGTGGATTTCTTCGCATACTTTCATTGTTTGCTATTATTTGAAAGATCTCTATCCTTCTTGTAAATAGCATTCATTGAATCGAAATGATGTTCATTTGCATATAGCTTGCATTTAGGAAATTTGAGATCCAAATTCGATAGGGCCTTGAAATTAAAACATAATCCAAGATCAACTTTAAAATTCATTCAATTAACCTAAGGAAACATTGAAACCTAACACAACATTTTTAGTGGTCTAGGCTAGAGACGTGTTCCAGCATCTTAAAACCTAGTAGCTGTCGTTCGTCATTTGGCTTTAGACAGCGCTAGTACGACCTTGTGATCCCCATACCATCGAGTATATAAAGGGAGACCCCTCTAGGTTGTAATCCTTTTATCCATAGGAAGCCGAGTCTGCCACCTTGTAACCATGATACACCGAACATAGCATTCGGGGAGACTACCTGCACGTACGTTAAGTCCTTGGTCATTTCTCTTTCATTTCATCACCAAGGTGTATATGGTAGTTCACGAAAACCTAGTACACCCTCTTGCTTAGAGTACCTGAGTAGTCATTTTGATCTTTTCATGACTCCTTAAAAAGAGAAGAGATCATCGAGCACTTGTCCTTTCATGCTCGTTTAAAATTGAAAGTGACTAGAGTCATCTTTTTCCTGTTTCTCGACTCTTAAAACATGAAACATTGAAGTTTAGTTTCAGTGTGATAAAATTAATCACCTACGATCACACGCCCGTTAGAAGTTTTATTACTTGGCCTATTTTTATTTTCCTTAGACTTTGATCTTGGAACCTTCGATTGGTTATCTTCTTTCCTTTTTGTTTTGATATACAGTCACAGTGGCAGAATCATCAGTTTCATAGTCTTCACTGCCTCCTAGTGGTATTTATTTCCTGGGCATTTCTTTTGAAACCCCTCAGTCCACTAGGTCTACCGATTTTTCGCAACCTATTCTCCCTTCTGTCCAGCCTCTTGCTACTCAATCTCCCCCCAAAGAGCCAGTCGAATTCAATTGGCCTCCTTCTGGTGCTTGGTCTGGTTTTGGGGAAGAAGGATATTTTCCTCCTATTATGTTGAATTCACCATTTTTTGTTGTTGTTGTACCTCCTATTCCCCATAGTCTTTTTGAAGATATTACAGCAGAGTCATACATGGATTCATCCAGTCCTGTTGGTAGTGATGGAATGCCTATTTCTACAGGAGAATATCAACTATTTCCTGAAGATGTCCCTCATGTTTCTACTCAGTCTTCTCCACCATTGGGTCACTTCCACTTGGATATAGGTCCTTGAGTCGGATTATGTCTGGTGTTGCATCTATCGTACAATCCAATACATTTACTCATCCTCAGAGTTCAGTCCTCCCTTCATTAGGACTATCACCTTTGACACCTGGTTCATCGGTTACTGTTACATCTGTTCCAATTCAAACTACTTTTTTTGTGGTTTCATCCACACTGATCGATACCACTCAGTCATCAGGATCTTTCCACACTCGCAGGTCCATTTTTCTGAATCCTACATGGCCTGTCAATCTCGATCCGTGTAGATCACAATCTCGTGCCACGGAGGCCCCTCCTACATCTAGTGCAGTCTCCACTACCCTAGTGATTCCTAGCAGCCTTACTTTTGAAGAGTATCTGTTGGTTGTTTAGCAAAGCTCTCAGGGTTCTCAATAGCCCAAGACTCCTGCCCATCTTCAATTCCATCACTATGATGTTGTCGGTAACCTTGTATATATGTATCTGCATCATTATGATGAATATGGTAATCTGGTCTATTTTCCTCCTATTGATCCTCATCGGGTTTTTTATGATCCTTATCAGACTGTTACTCATTTGGGACCTACCTTACCTGCGCAACCCTTTAGCTTGCAAGGACAACCCTCAGTGGGACAACCTTTGGCTCATTAGGGCCCTGCCTCTGGTCCACAGGGACAACCTTCGATCCAACAAGGACAACCCTCCGGTCTGTTTGGTCAACATCAGAATCAACCAGGACCATCTCATGCTCCTGGGGGGAAAATCTACCCACCACAGTGACAACCTATTTCACCACAACCGCAGCCACATGTTCAGTATGGCCAAAATTTTGTGCAACCAGGACAACCCTACGATCCTCCTCCGGGTCAACCTGGTTATCTGGGACAACCTGGTCCATCACAACCATTGGACCAACCTCTCTAGTAAGGGCAACCCAGTGGCCCTCAATATTCATTTCAACTAGCTCACCAGTCGGTTCAACCTGCTCCTTAGCCAGTTCAATCAGTTCAGCAGCTAGTTCTACCTGTTTACCCCATTCAGCTAGGTCCACATGCTCAACCTGCTTAGCAGGGCCAGCCTACTCAACCACAAGGCGCTTTTTACCCCCAAGGTTAATATCAATTGGTATATAGTGCGCCCCAAGGTTCTTACCATCGAACTCAACCTCCATTGGTATATAATCAACCTCAAAGCCATGCTTACATTCCGCAGCAGACTCCATACGCTACTCAGTAGGGACCTAAATGGTCTACTCCGACTCAGTATCTTGGTCCTCAACCCCAGTATCAACCAAATTATCCTGCTTCTAACCCCTATGATTCGAATCCTCTGAGACAGAATTTATGGGGGCAGAATCCCTCTTGGATTGGGTGGAATGTAAACACGGGTCCTTAACAGAGACCTCTAATGACTTTCAACACTCAATTACCATTTCTTTCTACTTTATAATTACTTTACGTGTCAAAGTTAACAAACAATCCCATTCTTCATAACCCGTATTGGCCTTTGGTTGCGACCAAGATTCCAGGTGATTGTCCTAAATTTGAGGGCAATTTGGGAGAAGACCCCAAAGTGCATGTTATGACTTACCATTTGTGGTGTTCCTCTAACTATTGGGTTGACGATTCTATTCGACTCTATCTTTTCCAGTGAAATCTTACTGGTGCCGCTGCAAAGTGGTACATTGAGCTATCTCATGGCGTCTTCCAAGACTTAAATTCTTTAGCCATGGCATTCCTTATGAATTTTCAGTTACTAGTCCGATATGATACTAAGACGCACCTCCTCACTTCCTTGAAACAAGACCAAGCTACTCATATCTCGGATCATATTCATGAGTGGCGACATCATCTTCGCATGATCAAATTTGAAATTCCTGATCAGCTTCTGACTCATTGGTTCACCACCTCCTTCGTCAATCAGATTGTAAAAGACATAGCCATGGGGGCATGTGTAACCAAGGAACAAGCCATTGATTATGCCTAGTACCTTGATTTTGTGTACTCTCAGTCTGGCACATTATATGATATCTTGCTTGATGCTCCCCAACCTAGAACTTCTAAACCACCAGCGACTCCATCTGTCAATGGTATTATTGGTTCCATATCTCAGACTTCTCAGAAGTCTTATCCATCAAAATCTGGGAAGCAAAAGTCTACTACGTCCAATAAAGTTACTTCTTAGTCCACTTCGAATTCTGGTATCCCTGCAGAAGTTAATGTCATTCAAGCCAATCCGGCAGATAACACTTCAAAAAGAAGGGTAAAGGTAAGGCCAAATCTGATACCCCAAAATAGGATTCTCAAAAACCTCGTCATGGTGATGGTTCTCAACATAAACTGAAGTACCCTTATTTTATTTGTGATGAAGAGCACTTCACTAAAGACTGTCCTTGATGGTCTGAAGTGAGTTGATTGCTCAAAGGCACCCAGGGAATTCCAGCCATTCTTAGAGAACCCTTCCCATCTCAGTAGACCCAGATGGTAGAAAAACCTCAGTCCTCTGCCCAATTTGGCTCTCAGGTGTTCATGATGAATGGTTCTGCACCCGTTTCTATTGCTACTCGATTGAAATATTATTCTGGATCGTGTCAGGAAGTGGGGAAGGAGATAGCTGACGAACCTCCTCCTCCACCTATTTCTAGCCCTCTTGGGATTGAAAGGCCTAGTGCTAAATCCATTGTACGGCCGCCTTCCAAAGGTGTACTCTGCAGGTCTTCTTATAATACCAATGCCCGTGTCGCTCAGCATTACAGTATTGTTGAGGATTTGGCTCAGGCATCGTCTGAAATGTCCGCATTAGAAGTACTTTAAAGTTTTCCATCTCAACGAAAGGCTTTATTGTCTGCAATTGGTGGGGTTGATCTTGTCGATACTAGCCTTCTTGCTTTTGATGTAGAGAATTTTGTTCCACAACTTCCGCATCAGATTGCACTTATTATCCAAGTCGTTATTAATGGTATCGATATCCATCGAGTAGTTGTGGAAAAAGGTGCATCAACTTGTATCATGTCATCTTCTTGCTGGAAAGATATTGGTTCTCCAGCCCTGAATTCATCACCAAATGCCCTTGAATCATTTGATAGAAGGGAATCAAAGGCTTTAGGTGTTCTCGCTAGTTTACCGATTACCTTGAAAGGGAATACAATCAATGTCGAGGTAGAAGTAGTTGATACCAAACTCAATTATAATCTTCTCCTCGGTTGCAGTTGGACTCACGCCATGTTGTGCGTTCCGTCCACTCTCTTTTGTGTTATGAAATTTCCGCACGAAGGAAAATTGTTACTGTTGATCAATTTTCCTTCTTCACCTCTTCTTCTGAGAACAATGTTCCGTATGTGGATAAGATTCCTACTCCCTATGAGAGCGTAGGGCCCGGCCTTTTCAAGGATCCGGCCCTCATGGGTATTTTTCTCGTTCCTCCACCAAACACTATTCAAATCCATGTGGTCTCTCAGTCTGATGACCCATGGATTATCCCTTCACCTGGGAAAATTGATTCTTTCGGAGATTCGATGCCATTGAGTCCAATTGAGATTGATTATTGTGAGCTCATTGTGACTTTAGACACTTCGTCTTCTGATGGTGCTCCTTTGAGCATGTATCTTGACATTTATTCTCAGTCCCCCTAGCTTGGTGATTCAGATTCGCCTGATCCTTTGAAATAAGTGTTTCCCACTGATGACGCCATCGTGGAAACCATGTCTCTTGAAGATCTGTCGTGGGACGATGGTCATCATCATTCCTCATTTATGCCTAGTCTCGAGGCCATTTCTACGTGTCTTGAGTGTTTTTCATCTCAGGTTACTTCTCCTCCACTTCAAATGCCTATTATTACACATGAAGTTTTTTCGGAAGGTACCTTGAGTAACATTACATAGACAATGCCTATTGACATTTCCGTTAAACCGGGAATCGTTGAGAACATCCATATTGGGGTAACTTGTTCTTTAGATGAAGTAAAAGTTTAAAGTAGCCTTTTCCACAAGTTCCATGATGTTTTTTCATGGTCCTACGAAGAAATGCCTGGCATTGATCCTAGTAAGGTGGTGCATGAAATTCCTACTTACCCTAGTTCAAAGCCTGTTTGTCAACGGCTTCATCCTATGCACCCTAGAAAATCTGCTGCCATTAAAAGTGAAGTCGAAAAAATTCTCCACGCTGGTTTCATTGATCTGATTCCCTTGACAGAGTGGGTCTCTAATATTGTTCATGTAGATAAGAAACATGGAACGATTCAGGTCTGCGATGATTATTGTGATATCAATTGAGCTTGTCCCAAGGATAATTATTCTACTCCCTTTATCGATCAAATCATTGATGAATGTGCCGAGTGTGAGATTTTTTCCCTCATGGATGGTTTTTCTGGTTATAATCAGATTAAAATTCTCTTGACTGATCAACATAAGACTACCTCATCTGTCCTTGGGGTACCTTCACATATAAGAAGCTCCCTTTTGGCTTAAAGAATGTTGGGGCCACATTTCAGCGAGCAATGTCATGTGTTTTTCATGATATTTTTCACATCATTCAGCCTTATCTGGATGACATTCCAGCTCATTCAGCTAAGCGTAGGGATCATCCTGACCATCTTCGTCATATTTTTCTTCATTGTCAATGCTACAACATTCGGCTTAATCTGCACAAGTGCATCTTTTGCGTTGATTCCAGTAGACTCTTGGGGTTTATCGTGTCAAAATATGGAATTTTCCTCGATTTTCTTAAGGTTGAGGCTATTATCAATCTCCCCTCTCCCTCATTGCATCAGTTGCATAGTTTACAAGGGAAGGCTAATTTTCTATGTTGTTTCATACCTAACAATGCAGAAGTGGCTAAAGGATTCACACGATTATTGAAGCAAGGTTTCCCATTCTGTTGGGATAAGATTGCTCAAAAGTATTTTGATGCATTGAATACATTTCTTGTCAATGTTCCTCTGCTACGTCCTCCAAATTATCATCGTGATTTTTCCCTCTATTTAGCCGCCGCTTTCAGAATGATTGCCATGGTTCTGGTACAAGACGATGATGATGGTAACGAGCACGTTATTTATTACTTGTCTCGTAACCTTCTCAACCCTGAAACATGCTATGCACATGTAGAGAATTTAGTGTTAGCTGTAGTTCAGGTAGTTCAGCGTTTTCGTCATTATATTCTTTTGCGTACTATGACTGTGATTTTTTATTGCAACCCTATGACCTACATATTGTCTCAACAATTGTTTGGGGGGAAATACTCAAAGTGGATTGTCATCCTCCAAGAGTTCGATTTGGAATTTACTTCTTTCAAGTCAAATAAATCATTGGTATTTTTTGATTTGACATGTTCCCTCCCTTCCGAATCCGCTCCATCTTGTTCTGAGGAATATATTCCATACGATTCGCTTTTCTTGATTAGCACCCTCGATCCTTGGTACGGTGGTATAATTGTCTATCTCTAGACTTCTACCTTCAGAGCTGAGTTGACGAAGGATGCCCGCCGACGCATCCAAAATCAGTCGCAAACTTATCGTATAGTTGGAGATACGCTCTATCGCATCGGAGTCGATTCCATACTCTGCCGATGTTTGACTCTCGAGGAAGCTGAGAAAGCCTTGAATTATTATCACAGTAGCACCTGTGGTAGTCACATGTCTGGTTATGCTACTGCATAAAATATTCTTCGTGTTGGTTATTTTTGGCCTTCTATCTTCAAGGATTGTATTGTTGCGGTTCATAAATGCCACAATTTCTAGATCTACCAATGTAATATGCATGCCCTGCCTGTACCTCTTCATCATGTCATCACCATTGGTCCCTTTGTGAAGTGGGGCATCAATTTTATGATGTGTAACTCTCACTCAGCCGAGGGGCATGCCTATATTATCGTAGCCGTGGACTACTTCACCGAATGGGCCAAAGAAATTCTTACACTTGCCGCTGACGGTAAGACAACTGCTCAATTCATATTCAATCACATCATTGCTAGGTTTGGTGTCCCTCAAGCCATCGTTACCGATCATGGTTCCCATTTTCAGCATTATATGGTGGTGGAGTTGACTTCTAAGTTGGGTCTACATCACGACAGTTCAACACCATACTACCCTTAGGTCAATGGCTAGGTTGAAGCCGTGGAAAAATTTCTTGTCACCATTCTTCAACGTACAATTGGGATCCACAAATCCAATTGAAATCTCATGTTATTTTCGGCTCTTTGGGCGTACCGAACCTCAGCTAAAAATGCAACCGGATTCACTCCTTTCTAGTTGGTTTACGGTTTGGAAGCTACTCTTCCGCTTAAATGTGAAATACCTTCACTCAAGTTGGTTGTTGAATTATTTCCAAACACTTCGCCAGAAGAAGAGCATCTCCTTTATTTAGAAAGGCTAGATGAAACTCATTTCTTTGGTGCTCTATTTATTGAAGCACAGAAGAAGCGGGTCAAAGCTCATTTTGAACAATCGATTTCCCCTCATTCCTTCGATGAAGGATATCTCATCCTCCTGTATGACCAAGCTCATGATAAGCTGGGGGCAAGAAAATTTCAACCCATGTGACATGGGCCCTACATTATTAAACGCGTGTTTGAGAATGGGGCCTATGAACTCATTCATTATGAAGGTCATCCTCTAGAACAACCCAGAAATGGGTTGTATCTCAAAAATTATTATGCGTGAATCATTCATGCATGATTGTGTACATAGGTGTTTTTTTCATTTTTGTACATGTTTTGATTTGGTGTGCTTTGTGAGCATTTGTTTTCTTATTGGGTCTTGCGTATTTATGCAGATGTCTATTACCCCTTATGTTGGTTTCGCAGATGGTGCTTCTCGCAGTACCAGGAATTTGTCTTCAACAGCCTGGGTAATTTATGATCCTGCTGGTGAAGTTGATAGATCTGCAAGGTATTTGTCTAGGACGGACTATAAACAATGTCACTGAATATAGTGTTGTCCTTGAACTATTAACCAAGGCAATCAACCTCGGCATACGCACATTGCTTGTAAATATAGATTCACAGCTTGTTGTTCTACAACTCAATGGTCATTATTCGGTTAGAAACCCGTACATTCTGAGATTGTATTTACATGTTCGTTTGTTGGAAATACATTTTGATTTTATCAAATATCGACATATTCTTAGACAAATGAATACATTAACTGATACAGTGGCCAACATTGTGTTAGATAGACATTTGCATAATTTGTAAAATCATCATCATATGTAAAAGATCCATGTATGAAAATATATGTATATATATATGTATATATATATATATATATATATATCGAATTTTTGCATCAATGTGCATCATAACTTCAAAAAATATGTGTGTTTCTGTTACATCCTGAGACACCATGTCTCTCAAAATATGTAGATAAAAATCCTATGTGTCTAATCAGCATGATGCTCATGATAAAATGTCACTTCCTGTACGAGCCGCCTCAGCAAGCAGTGAATTCGGCTGGGCACCCCTACGGTATGTCTCTGGTAGGCATGAGGAACATCATCGAATCATGCATAATCTAGGATTCCACGTGTGATTCCCCCTAGATTGTATACGATCTCATCTTCCTCGCCTCCCTTGCCATGAGGGTCGAAATTGCGAGGGATTCACCTCGCTATTAGTGACATACATGTGGGTCTCTCTGGGCCAACATATGGATTTAATGTCATAACATACATAATTAAAAATAAATCATAACAATCATGAAAATTGAAAAAATGAGACTTACCCAAATCTTCATCCCAATCCTCTCCTTCCAGGAGGGGGAGGTCTGGATCATCAGTGAAATTTGTACCAGAGTAGGGTTAGTCCTCCACGACAATCAACTATCGGTGGAGCCAATCAAAGAATTCTGGTCTCCAAGACATCTGTTGACCGCCCCCTGCCCTTGGCATCAGAGCTGCCCATCGGGCCATCCATGGTTCCCTCGCTGGTGGTGTCGGGACTATGACCTCCTATCACTGAAAGATTGGTAATCATTCAAAGAATAACGATACGAGGATAGACCCATAACAAAATTGTTTCAATTTGGCCTTCTTGCATTTTTTTAGCTGACATTTCATGTTTATTTTCACGACCTCTGCCTAGTTGTAGATGGTCGGTGATAATCATTCTACAGCAAGAAGCAACTGTGTCTTTGTTGCTTCATGCAGTGCTTGCGATTCCACAGCTCGTGTGATGGTATGTAGCACTACTTTTAGTGCCCAGTCTAGGATAGTCTCAATATAGACTTTCCCACTACCTGATCCCTTTCGTGCCCCTGGGCATACCCTGTCAATCACCATGGACATATTCTCCATGCAAGGCCAGGTGCCGGTTAGGATTGTTGCTACTCCCCTCTGCAATAATCCTATTATGAAATAGACATCAAAGACATCAATCTCAAGTTCATGATCTCAAAGGATGAAATTTTGCTGATTCTCATCCCATATGCTGATCAAATACTGTAGCAGCTTCAGTTGAGCTTTGAGACACGGTGTTAAGAAAAACTTCTTCAATACACAGTCTCTGAGAGCTTCCATGCATCTCTCATTTCCCATGGCAAGTTCATCCTCTTCATTGTGTTCCCACTCTTTCCATTATATTACCATTTTTCCGCTTGTACCTGCGAACATTGTTACATGGACATTGTTAGCCTAATCAAAAACCTGAATTTGTAAAAATTTGGGTCTATTGACTGGAATTTTGAGCATAAAAATGGTATGCGCAATTGGCATGACTGTTTCTCAAACATTCGCACCAATGGGTGCACCCTAGTTAGGAAAATAGGGCGATTGGCGCGATTTCGTGCCCGAAACTCGCGCCAACCACCGCGCCCTAAATTTTGCAATTCCCCCCCTCAAAAATCAAATTGAGGGTTGTAGGTAATAAAAGAGGACTCGAAATGAAGGGAAAGGTGTCGAATCTTACCTGTAACTAACATATTCGAGATTGGTCTGCCAGATCATCCGTCATCGTCGCCAAAAAATCGCAGTGTTAAATGGTTAAGTATTGCTCTACAAGAGGTAAAAAGTGAAAAGTAATTATTTTTACCATTTTCGGCATTTTATAACTTTTTCACAACCCTAATTAGGTTTTAATACATGTTTTTCGATTATTTTATTATATTATTTCGAGAAGTGGGTTTTACACGTGTCTCTTGTGCAGCGACAGGTTTTCATGCGACAGTGATGAAGTAACGAGTTATATTTTATACTTTTTTAGACTCGGTAAAAACATGAAAAAGTCACCACAAGAGTCATCTTTCAGCTCTTTTCTGACTCTCTAAAATTGAAAATATTGCTGAGACTCTTGTCATTTTGAACTTATTAAATGGCTGCAAAGCGATATCTACCCAGTATAAGTTTACCCCTTTTTCGGGCTGGGATGGATTATTACGAAAAAGGAATACCTTAACCTATCGCAACTAAGAGGTTATTTCATATATTGTTTTCTACCTTTTTGGATCATAGAGACTATCTACAAAAAGAGCCATGCTAGATTTTTCTTTTATGCCTTCTTTTCAAACTCTCTAAACATGAAAAGATGTTGAGTTCTCCCTTTGTCAGACTCGTGAAACCCTTATGACATCAGACTTCGTCACCATGACGTTACTCAAGTTCCTCCTTCCTAGGGCATGTAACATGTACTAGGTTGGCTTTGTCCGAAGGACAAACTTACATTGCAAGCATATGCTATGCCCTACAAGTTTTTTTAAAAAATAATTGGGGTACTCACCAGAAATGGTGGGGGGGAATGGAACCAAGTTCTAGCTATGTTGGCAGTATGTCGGTCTTGAACGTGACACTTGTATGCATTCATGTCGGGTTGGGGACATCTCATTTCGTCATTTTTGCCTCCATGGGTTTGGGTAATCTCTTTTGACCTCTCATTTTCTCTATGCCACATCATCATGACCTCAGATCCCTTGATGTCAAATACTACCAAATCCAGTGTCGTGTCATTGATATGTTCAAGAGAAGTTTTACTTTGCAGTTGTCAACCTCCCTCTGATTCCCTGTTTGTCCTGATTCACTATCATCATGTTCCTCTATCTCGTGTCGATGATGTGGGAAACATTATGGCCCTCCTTCGACCAGGTCATTTCCTATCGACTTCAGCTCATTATCCAGGAATTTGATCTAAAGATTCCCTTCTGGTACCTTGGAGCCTGCATGCCTCAATGGCAAGTTCTTCACATTCGATGCAAGGTCCACATCATTGGCTTTCGATCGGGTGATTCTGCGGATGTTCGACGCTAGACACTGTTCACATTCCGTCGATTGTACCTTTCTTACCTTGAGGGCCATTGTCATTATTGGTGGTTTCTCTCACGTCTGTTAACATATTTCATCATTGGCTGGTAATCAGATGATTTTCTTGCATGTTCAACTTTAGCTCATATATTCGCATGCTTGAAATTGTACTTGTTCGGGTCGAGATGGAGCACAAATAAAATCTAGGCTACGAATTTTTGTGGATTATCATGAGTTATTACATGACTATTTTGATTGGATGGCTATGACCATACCTGAGTCTATTTATTGATCCTTACTGCTGGATGGTTGTGTCCATACCCTGGATCTCAGTTGTTATGTACTCTATTATGGATGGCTGCGCCCATACCACATGTTCATGTATCAGAGATATCAGTTGTATTTGTAATTGCAGATTTTCCGACATCTGTGTTTGGTTCGAATGCATTCTCATGAAGCATTTAGCCCCTCCCTCTCCCTCAGACCTCATACTTTAGGGGGCATCTGTTACACAACATTTTTTCACTGTCCCTGCAATCCCCAACTTGCACATTGGAGGGTTATTTTTGTGAGTAATAATAAATGTCATGCCTTGCAAAGACCATCATTGCATCCCTTTACATGAGAGAAATAATTCCCTAAGCAGAATTTCAAAAACCCTTGTTTTTTCCTTGGCACGAGTAGCCAATTCTACCCTCGAGCCAATGAGGAATATTAACACTAGGCCCCACACCAGTTGGCACTCTGTCCTAGTTAGACACCTGCACCGAGCTATTTATGGAATGTTTTATAAAAATAGAGGAAAAGATTCCACTTCAACAACTTCAAGGATGAGTCATTGGGAGTGGTTGAACTGAATAACCATGGACTCCCTCCTTTAGTTTATGGTTTCTGCCTCCCATTAGAACCTCCAAAAGTATAGGTCTCCCTCCCACCTTTTTTGGGATCCTAACATCCTCCTTTTCCTCTATAAAAAGAAGCTATCTCTCCTTGCATAAGCTAGCTAAACATGGAGAATTAAACTACTATAGTAGAATTTTTGAAGAGATAGAGCAAGAAGGAACTTCGTTGAGAGAGCTTAAGCCCATGCCCTAATCCCGTCTGAATCCCCTGATGAGTATCTAAGACGTGCTTCGGCTGAAATCCATTGGGGGAGACTACGACGTCAAAGATTTGGTTGTACCTCTTCCTTCTATCAATATATACGTGACTATTGTTTGGGTTCCCATTTTGTGTTATGTCATTTGTTTAACGCAATATGCTTAGCCCTCTTTGACTGGTTAGTGATTACAAATGGAATTACTAGGTTGTATGCTGCTCTTGTTTACTATTTTATGTGCAGGTATCCAAGCATGACTGCTAAAGGATTGTGACTTGCTAAGGCAGAAGCAAGAGGCCACCACCACTACAGCTGTAATGACAGCATTGGATTCCAGGTAGGTCGATCTACCGTGTCCTCTTTCATTCTGTAATTAAGAACCTACACTCAAGAATGTACCTTTGCTTCTAGACCCACTCAGGGGCTAGAGGGATCGTCTCTGTCCGTAGAGAGGATTTACCTGCTTAACAGTGCCCCCCTTACCTTTCATCGCAGTCAACTCTTCGCAGTTTTAACTTCCATTCACATACAATTTTTGTCTCCTAAAAACCCCCCAAAGTGCGACTTGCAGTATTGAATGGGACCCATACTTCCCTTTGATACACCCCAAATACGTTATAAAACCTTTTATTTATGATTCAAGCATCTTTTTATCATATTACCATGACTTAACGAATTTTTTGCTTTCCACTTTGAAAACACGTTTAAAGGGCCACACCTACCTTTTCGCATCACCTTTTCACAAATTTCACTTACTGCATTCACTTCCGCTCCCTGAAAACTTCCAATTTGTGATTTGTGGATGACCCCACCGTCTGTCATGACACGTCCCTCCGTTCACATCACACATCGCACTTTGCTAGTTTCAACGTTTAACTCTCGTGTCTCATATTAAAACTTGTGATATGCAATTTGTGGTATTTTCTGGGCCCCACCTTTCGTCTCATCGCATATCGCACTTTGCCAATTCCAACATTTAACTCCTGTGTTTCATAATAAAACTTTTGATGCGTGATTTTTGATCGGCCCCACTTCATTGCCACATCATCACCCCATCGCAAATCACATTTTCTCCCGTTTGTGTCTTAAGTTTAAATGATCCGACCCTGATTTGCGATTGTGATATATGTCTGAAAGGTTTTCTCCTCCCTCTTATCATTGATTCCGCTCCACGTCTCCCCTATCAATTAAACCTTTTTCAAAGGGTTGCTTTGTAATTTCTCATAAAATGAACCTCCGCCATTCTATCCAAAAAGTTTCGGGTTTTCCGCCATTACAAAGGGTTTGCCACCAAATAAGTAAAGGAACAGTGGAACAATGACATAGTTTCTCTGAAATAGTTTTCTACCACTACTCTCAGCACCGACACGTTTCTACAAGGCACCAGGCAGCATTCAAGGAACAACCACACGCTATTTTCTTTGTTGTTTACACTTTTTGTGGAGTTGGTTGCACCAAAATCATAACACTTTGTATTAAGGTTTTAGGACAAGCCTCCTCTTTTGCAGGAGATCGTAATAACTTTTGGGAACAATTTTACTCCTTTTGTGGAGATGACAATTTATTATTTTTGTATATATGTGATAAAATTCTATGTAAAACAAGTTGGTTGCTGATTTTAGAATATTGGATCATATGATTAGTATTCTTTTTAGTGAATAAAATTGAAGAAACTTTTGAGGACTTGTTATCAATATGGTGTGTGTATTGTTAATCTTCTCTTGTGTTTCTATATCTTATTATCTTCAGTGTCAGCTTGTAATCCCTCATATTATTATGTGTTTTTATCAGTTTCTTGTCATGTTCATGTGTTTTATCAAATTTTATTAGTCTCACACAGTGAGATTTCTTAATGAAATATACATGATGACAATGTAAAGAGAATCACTTATAACAATTATCTTACTTCATATTTCAGTGAGAATATTATAAGTCTAGAAATAGATTTATGTTGTTGAAATATTGACAAATTGCTACTTTTGTTATTTTCTACCAAAAGCAACGGATTTCTGCCTTGCAGACCCACTATTTCTATTTCCATTTCACCTTCCCTCCCCCTCATAAGCTAAAAAATCACTCTTTTTCTACCACATCAAACCCAATACCCTCATTAGTAGAACAATGGACTTGACTGAAATCCCTTTTCAGTGAATAGCAATTTAAACCACCTACCAATCTCATAAACCAAATCCTTAAATTGCCTTAGATTTTAGGATGTGTCTGGTCAAGCACTTGAAGTAGTACAAGTGTCGATTCCAGTGCCAACATATTTTGGTGCGTCTGCGAGGAGACGAAGGCCTTGAAACGAAGTATTCTCCCGAGTCTCTTGTTTTTAATTGCTAGCAATCAATTCTTGATGGTGAACAAGAATTGGTGACTTGAAGAAGAATACAAATTATTTCACAAGGCGACTCCATAAAGAGGAAGAGGGGTTTCAAGACCACCTTCTACAAGGATGAATCAAAGATCACTTACTGTGACTCCAGTTGTTGACCCAGAGAAGATCATTAAAGATGCAAAAGGAATACAAAGATCAGATCTTGTATTTTATGGTGAACAAAGACTAGACACTAAAGAAGATTGTGATATTTCACTTGGTAACTCCATGACAAAGAATCTAGAGGCGACTCCATTGTTTTCAGATCCAACACTCTGATGGAAGTGATCCTCGCTAAAAGGTATTCCTTTTGCAATTTTTCAAAGATAGATGGTTTTCCTAATCCTTTTCTAAATAGAAGTGAATGGGAATTTTCTCTTCCAAGGTTTAGTGGACATTATTAGGAAGTACCAACTGATTTTTTATGGGATTTTCATGACTGGATTCATAGGCTACATTTTGTTCATGAAGACGTAAATATTAAGCTGTTTAGATATGGGAGGGTGCAACCCTTGATTGGTGCAGAAATATTCCTAAAAATACCATCACTTGTTTGAAAGAGTTTCATGATGCTTTTAATTCCTTTTATAAAGATAACTATTCAGTTGAATGTTTCACACCAGAATGTTGCTATCATTTTGATAAGCAAGTTGAAAGTGATGGTGAACAACATAAATGTAAAGAAAACATGGTTATATAGGAAGGTATTGACCAACCCTTTTGTTCTCATCATTTTCTTCAATCTCCTATCATTCAAGAAGAGGGTAAACAACATATTATTGAGCAATATGATGAGATATTAGGGGAACATAGTGAAAACTTCATAAATCAGCCTTTGTTTGATAATTATCCTAATGATGTAGAGCAGGTTTTTATGTCACCTTGTTTTAAATTTTACAGTGATGATCCAATCTATGATAGTTATGAATCTGAATCCAAGGTAGAAGATGATGCTCACCTCATACAAATTGCCAAGGAATTATCACCTTTGTTGAGAATTGATGATAAGAAAAACAATTATGAGCCTATGTTTGAAATGTATAAATATAAGTTGTAGGGTTTCAGTGTCGAAGAGAAATTTGTGAAAAAATGAAGAACAATCTCTTCATCAAATAATTTTTCTATCAAAAGAAAGTATGTGTCAGCCTATCCTTGAACTCAAATCTGTTTTGAGTAAGTCTCCTTATTGATTTTTTGATCCTATTGCTGATTATATGGAGTTTAGTTTATGAAAGTATCTCTTGTTATTAGTCTTGGATTACTTCTCATCCATAGCAGCAAGTATGAGTCACATTTAGAGATTATGCGTCATACTTTTCAGCCTTTTAGCAGTGGATGTGAAGACATGTCAGGAAATCAATTTTTAAAAAAATTCTTTTGGAACTTTGTATACACTTGATCAAGTGAATTTCAGCTGATTAGAAGCAGGAAGATGAATAAGCTCGCCACTCGAGCATTTCTTTTCATTCTTAGATTGTATTTTGATTTCCATATTTCAGTCATGTTGAAATAAGTTGCAGAAGATTGAAATCTAGCTTATGAATCCATTACCCAATGCCTAGGCATGCTAGTATTTTTGAGTTAATAAGCAAAATTATTGCTTGGAGAAATAAGGGCTAGACAAGGCACTAGACCTACAGTTCTTGATAGCCTGCAGGGGGAATATCATCCCCAATTAGAGACATTGTTAGCATTGGTTTTGATTCCTTTCAAAGTTTCCCTCTCCGTTATTTTATTTGGCCTTTAGCTCCTTATGCTTCAAATTTTCTTTCCACTTCTCACTACATCCTCGCCATTTCTCTTCGATCCTTTCCTCATTCTTTTGCCAAAATATTAAAACGCCCACTTATGTCATTTACTAAGCTTTTCCCCCCACAACAAACCTTGGTAATATCATATAACCTACCACACTTAATAAACATTGTGGACCCCTTACTTTTCATAAAGTTTTATGATAAGCCTCATCTCTTGCACGAGATCGTAATAAATTTTGGGAACAGTTTTACTCCTTTTGTGGAGATGACAATTTATTATTTTTGTATATATGTGATAAACTACTATGTAAAAAAGGATGGTTGGCGATTTTAGAATCTTGGCTCATATGATTAGTACTCTTTTCAGTGAATAAAATTGAAGAAACTTCTAAGGACTTATTATCAATCCAGTGTGTGTATTGTTAATATTCTCTTGTGTTTCCATATCTTATTATCTTCAGTGGCAGCTTGTAGTCCCTAATATTGTTATGTGTTTTTATCAGTCCCTTAACATGTTCATGTGTTTTATCAAATTTTATTAGTCTCACACAGTGAGCTTTTTTTATGAAATACACATGATGACAGTGTAAAGAGCATCACTTATAACAATTATCTTACTTGATATTTCAGTGAGAATATTGTAAGTCTAGAAATAGCTTTCTCTTGTTGAAATATTGACAAATTGCTACTTGTGTTATTTTCTACCAAAAGCAGTGGATTTCTGCCTTGCAGACCCATTGTTTCTTCTTCCATTTCACCTTCTCTCCCCCTCATAGGCTACAAAATCACTCTTTTGCTACCACATCAGACCCAATACCCTCATTAGTAGAATAGTGGACTTGACTGAAATCTCTTTTCAGTGAATAGGAGTTTAAACCACCTACTAATCTCATAAAGAAAAACATTAAATTTCCTTAGAGTTTAGGATGTGTCTGGTCAGGCACTTGAAGCAGTGCAAGTGTTGATTTCAGTGCCAACAGTTCCATCTTGTCTTTGGAATTGATGGAAATGTTATAGCTTAACTATACTTTAGAGTTGATATAGTCATACCGACCTTGGACATAAATTGATATTCTCCTTGGGAGTTACCGAGTACATGTCGTGGGGTTGTCAATCTGATGGTTGGGGATTTATAATGGAGAATGGCTAAGCGTTGTATTCATGTGATCCCCCATGCTTGATACCATCAAACCCCTCGATCATATGGTTGATAAGGTGCATCGCCCCCAAATCCGCACACATTTCAATGTGATTTTAACTCACAACATGATCTAACAACCCACGCTCATTCCATCCAACTACCATGTCAAGTGAGAATATGCAGCTTTTATAATGCCTTTTCATTGAGTGATATGATCCAATCACTGTGAGCAATGTAAATCAATGGTTGTTGTGATATATCATAATGCCACGTGCGTGGGTGTTAATGACCGTCATTTGAATAGCATATTTAGGAAAATAACTAAACGTGCATATCATAATCATTTTTATTTTTTATTATAGCCTTCATTGCTTTTTATTTTAAAATTATTTATTTTTATTTTAAAAAGGACTGGTTTCAACTCCACATTGAATAAGAAAGAACTTCACATTGCCCTCATACTAGTTATAGAATAAACTTCTAAACTCTATAAATAGCAATAAGTACCAATAGAATCCAATCAATAATTTACATATATATATATATATATAACTTATCCTTTAACCAATAAATTAACACAACTTTGACGTGTTAAATTTTTTGCTTTTATAGTTTGATTTTAAAGCATTATAAACGTAATAGAAATATGAAGTACAAACTCGAACAAGGCTACAAGGTAGCTACTACCTGCCGCTTAGTTTAAATATAGTAGTGTTGCAATGTGATCTTGAAAATGTCTATGGGTAGCTATTACATGCCGCTTAATGTAATTATAGGGATGTTGCAATTTCAGTTTGAGCATGTTTATGAAAATTTGCTTTGTAATAAATTATAGTTAAATTAAATTAGAAATAATTGTTGAAATTTGAGTTTAATATAAATATGTGAATGTTCTTCTTCACTCAACTAGGATCTCCCATGCTTAATAAAGACACTTTTAAGGCTAAAGTACTCACCATTGATAAGATAAGAGCTTCCATTCAATTGTCAACATGTCTAACCTGAATATTTTTCGATTGTAGATTTGATGATATTTGAATTATATAATGGGTATAAGCAGATTTTAATAATTCATATTGGTCATATATCTGATTTAAACTTTGCAATCAATATAAACATGCTTCGGTTACATGTCTCCGGAGATTCAAATCAAATCTCTAATATTTGATAAAATGTCAATTCACCTTGTACCCCACTTATTAGCCAATAATGTATTGCACATTTGAAGGAATGGAAAGTTAAAATACAATGGAAATAAATGGTCACGAAAGTAGCACACTTCGGGAAAATATCTAATCACAGTTTTTATATCATAAAATAATTACCTACTATGCTTTGTAAATGTAGTTGTAAAATGTATTTTCTCAATGTAAGTTTATTTCATTTTATATTGACATATATCTATGAATGACATCAAAACATTGATTGCACAATTCCTAAAGCTATGCACATTTTTCCAATAAACATTTCATTATTTACTGAGAGTGGCTATATTATAGATTTCATGAAAGAAAAATAATAGAAGCGCTTGAATTGGTCATTAGCCTAGTTTTTTTTGCTGAGAATCAATGTTATTCAATGTCAATAATTTAGTCTTGTTCTTTGTGCTTTTAAAAAATAAGTATGGTCAATTTCACAATTATTGTTATGTTTGTTAAAACAGTAATCTCTTTGATTAATTAAAAATAGATTTTGCATATTGATATTTTATCTCTATTTAATTTATATAATTGTACTAATTTATAAAAAAATTAAATTAAATCTATCAATTAAAAAAATATAATTTGTTTTTGGTTTTTTATATATTTTTTTAAAATTAAATTCAACTTAAAAAAAAATGTATTTCTAACATTTCTAAGTTACAATAATAGTGATAAATATAAATTCTCAAAAATAAATTTATTTAAATTTATAACTAAAATGCAGAATATAAAAAATATAAAAGATATAACTTGATTCTAAACTTTGTCAATTAAAAATATTAATTTGAAAAATAAATTAAAAAATTGTGTTTTAATTTTTATATAAAATAAATCAAAATTAAATAAAAAAATTATGTTTATTTTTTAGTTTAAAATTTTGAATTTCACTTCTTATTGCCGCTGATCATCCTGCAATGCTGTCAACTATTTGTCAAGTCAATTCAGGCTTGTTGTGAAATGCCTAATCCACTCCTTTGTAATAACGTAGATGGCCAGAATTTCGAATACGTACATTGACATTGAAGAAAGGGTTAATGTTTATATCAGCACCTTAATTGACAGCTTCTTACAGTATTGCAGAGCAACTGAAAATAATATCTCAGTAAAGATAGATTCTTTCAGTTATTTGTTGCCTTGCGGAGCCACCGAAGTATTTATGACAATATTAGTGTTTGTATTCCCCAAGTTTGAAGTATTTACGACGGTCTTAATGTTTTAATTTAATTAAAGCCCCTACTAATTTAATTCCTATTCACAAGCTA